>VCRD01001689.1:68058-110021 GCA_006783055.1 Trinorchestia longiramus | reverse complement strand
TCTGCTCCATTGTCAAAATAGGTCAAATTATTTTTGTTAAAAAAATGAATATGGCAAAAACAAAATTAAGATAAAATTATTTAACATTCACGCGAAGTGACACTGACTGGAGAGCAAGGCAAATAGAGGTAAGCGAATTCGTATTATAAAATACCGTAGAAATGTAACTACTAGTCTTAAAAACAAATAAACACTGTGTACTTCATCGGAAGATAAGTTTGTTTATTTATCTATTTAACAATATGTTTCAGCTAGCCATTTTATAACCATTGTGACAAAGATTTTTTGTTCCACTATATCGAACCGTGAAACCTTAACTACCGTCATATTGTGTATAATATCCAGAAGTTGGCATTTCAGAGACAACAAGTTTCCAAAGTATGCTTTTAATGGGTAAGGAAATATTGCGGCATGAGAGGAAATGAGGCTGCAGATCGAGCAGCTTTCCTGAATAACACATATAAACAAGATAGTTTTGACTTACCTGTGCTATGAGGAGTCAATCAAACGGCTTTACAACAGCTTTTCGGAGTACTGGAAGCAGAACTGGTTCCAATCAATTGAGTCTTCGGGTAAGGGCTGGTTTTTGGCCATTCACACTGAATTCCTAGGTACCTCAGTGAAAAGAGAACACCCGTGCCGCTGGGTTGATTGTGCCATCAGCCGTCTTCGCCTGGGTCATGTAATTGTAGCAGTTCATTTGCATCGTTTTCAGCTACTGCAGTCGTCTCTTTGCAGATGTAGACAGGTTGAGACAGTAGAACATTTTCTTCTGAACTGTGACAACTACTCAGCACAGCGCCATACACTGAAGCGATTGCTTCAATGCCATGGCCTGCAGTTCAGTTTAAAGAATGTCCTCGGTGGTGGTGACTACTAGTATAGAGTGCAGCTTCGCATCATAAGAGCCTTAGCCCAGTTCCTGTCTACTGTGGGTAAGTTGGAGGATCTCTAAAAAGAAAAAGGAAATTGGACAGACCCTCCCACTCTCCTGAACCAGTACTAATATGAGTTTTGTGAACTTTTATCGAGAAACTGAAAACTTTGACAAGAACCTCAGAACCATTCAAAAAGAAACTAAAAACTTTGACACAAACCTAAGAATCTTTTACAGAGAAACTAAAAACTTTGACAAGAACCTAAGATGCAGTGCAGTTTCTGAAGTCCAGGCTGGTGGGCTGAGCGACTTCGCTTGCCAAAAGCCTATTTGGAGCCTATTTTGGAGGGCTCCAGTTCTACCAAGCAACCACTATATCGAACGATCGGTAAAAATGAACCCAATAGCACATGTTTTTTATGCTAACTGATTTGTTTCTCTGCTATAGTTGGCAAACATTGAAAAAATGAAACTATCAAGATGGCTATTTTATCGTACGTCCGTCATAAATGTCAGTGAATAATCTTACCTACAATTTAATATTAATCATATACGCATGGTTGTTGCATGCACCTGTTTGCATTAAGTAAGCGGCAAGATTAAAAATTCTGAAGACTGTTCGTGTTACAATGGGAAGGTCTATGGATGATTGGCTGTCGAGAAATAATGGAAGTGATGGACTGGAGTGGGATGACAGTAAGTGGTAGAAAGAAATTGACAAACTAACAAAGGAGTATGGTTTGAACAAATGGAAGCATAGTATGATTGGGAAAAGTACTTAAACTACCTTGGTATGCCAGTAAAAATGTATCAAGGGTTGAAATGTTTTATGATAGGAGTTTTGACAGATAACTTTTATTTTCTCTGAGATTTAAGGCATGTTGTGTGAATAGGCGTATGTGGAGGTGGAATGAGGGGAATACAAGGATATGTTTGCAGCGGAACAGAGAAGTAGAGGAAAAAATTGAACATCGAGTCGTAGAATGTCGTAAATATGAGCATGAGCAAGAGAGTTTCATAGATGTGGTTCATGATCAGTATGGAGAGAACCAATGGAATGCCAGGTGTGTTGAAGATGACTCTGGTATGTGATATCTTGTGAGGCTGGATGAGAAATGCAATGTGACTGCTGTGGATGTAGTAAAAAGTTTCTGGGTGCATGCATGGAATAAGAACACTGATGTTGAATAATCAGTTTCCTAGGCTAGAATGTGACTATCTGCCAAGCATGAGGGCTGTTTATGATGACCTGGATCTCCTAGTGATGCCCTTTGGCAGGTTCTTTTGCACTGAATGACTCAGGGTGGCCCTTGAAAAATTATTTCAGATGATCCTGGCTCAGAGGAGAAAAACTTGCACATTGTCATTGTGTAATTATGAATGTATACTTTTGAAGTGTAAAATTATTATTACTATTTAGAATGCTTATCTATTCTAGAAGAGGTGTAAAACACAAATTTTTACTGTGGTGTTTCTCTAAACTTTACTTGAATAATTTATTAACTTTCATTTATTTTACAGGTAATATCAACAGGTTATTCTTCAGAATAAATTATTTTGAATAAAATATTCATATCATGTTTGGCAGTAGCACCCAGTTACAATCGTGGACATTCCAGTAAGTAACCATTCACAGTTTTAAAATGCAAGTTAAGTGGCTACTTATTCAGCCCAATTGTGATTTTTGTAAAAAATTCTCCATTCTGGGTCTATTTTTTCTTGATATCTGATAAATTACTGATAAATAAATGGAAGATAAATTACTGTTGCAAAAGGTGGTTTTGATTAAGTTTTATCTTTAGTTACTGCTTTCATATTATTTTTCTATGTCTTCTTGATTGTAAAAACAAGAAATTGTGCAATTGATCTTCTGATGAAGTATCTTCAAAGTTTTGCCTACTTCATTCTTTGATTTTTCTCCTTAACAATGCTGATTGCTGCTCCAGAGGCATTCTGTGAGCAACTCATTGCATTGATATCTAATGATGGACAAAGAAATTTCTAAATCATGTAGAATGTTCTTCATCCATAATAAATTATAGCTAGCTGTATCATCCATGATTTTAAAGCTCAAGATTTCTAGTGAGAAAGAATAGGAGCTTTATTAATTCTTGAAGAGTTGAGGTAGAAGCTCTTGTAGTGCTTACATGATGAGTTGTCTCCCTCTGGATATATCCAAAGCTACAGCAGTTCTTTTTTCTCATTAGTTCTTATGAACAGCAGTAGTTATTGTGATTCCAGCTTCACATCTGATGATATCTTGAGTTTTCTGTTCTTAAAAACAAACTGAGAGGACATGAAAGCCTTTTAACCCTATGGCCTAGAGAACTGAACATGGGTATATGTTGTTAGCCTGAGGCTAGTGACATCTACTTGGATACCCATGTTTAAAGCTCCAGGGTTAATATATTTAAAAAATCTATATATGGCTCATGTGTATGTTTTAGGTTTATTCATGAGTTTCTTGTGTTTATTTGACTTGGACATGTATACTAGCTTTATTTACTATATGTTTCAGGATATGCTTATTAAGATACAAATACTATACCTAAGATCCTGGTAGTTGTAACAACTAGTTTTTACCATGGTTCTGGATAGTAGCTACTAATTTCAGAAAGTTTATTTCACTGTTTTTTGAGTTACATGAACAATTACGAAATGAAATTTACATTCATTAAACAAAAAGTAGAACAGTGTATTTCAAATAATGTTGGTACATTGGAAATGTAACAGCATTTGTTTTTAAAGTAAAAGCATATTAGATGCAATTAAAGGGTTTAAAATCAATTTGTAATCCTTTATGAGACCTATGTATGTGGCAAAATATTGCTGAATATTTAGCAATTACTACATAATAGATAGTTGAAGTGCAGGGTCTTTCTGTTGATGTATTCAGTTTCAGCTTATGTTTATTGGGGTCTCTAGCTTCAGCAAATGCTGAGTGCAAACTATGAAGGTAATTTATAAATACATTCATGCAGCTGTAATAATTATTGATGCTAACCTAGAAGAGCATATTTGATGAAAAGAAAAATGTTCCTAATTTCAACATAAATGTTTTAGAGGGTTGTAGTATGAGTTGAGACGTGTTTTATGGACATTTTTTCTAAGTACAGTGAAAGTCTTTTCAACTGGCACCCATGGGACTTTGCAGTTGCCAATTAATAGAAAATGTCATTATTTTAGGTGATCCCTTAAAATTGCCTTAAAACCTTATTTAAACCTCCTATTATATCACCCAAGTAACCACAAACAATTCATAGACACACTAGACATAAAAGGAAAACAATATCAATTGCTTAAAGCAGTTAAAGAAGAAAAAACTAGAGTTAGACTTGCCATAAAGCTTGGCCAACGAGTGCCTGTTATTTGGGCTTGCCGACGTATCAAGTCTCCATTTGAAGGAATTCTACTGTATTTGCATGTGCATTCAAAGCATGTTCCATCTTCCAACACAGTGAATGCTTTCAAAAGTTTTTTGTGAATACTGGATTGATCATCCTGTTTTTCTCAAAACAGCTGAATAAAATCAAATTGGGAGTATAAAGTATTGATATACATGCGAGTGCCAGTGTATGTAAAACAAGATTTCATTTGATTTGTGAAGTACATGCTTGAGCAAGGTAGGTGTGTGATACCGTTAGGACTTGTAGGTGATGCCAAGAATGGATTATGTTCAACAATCAAATTTTCATTCTATCAGTTACATAACAAAATTTGTACAGTGGTTTGAATTATGATAATTGAATAATTACACAAAATTCCTCTGGCACTTGATATTAGTATCCTTAACATGACAGGTAGCAATGATCAACAAAATGCATGCTATATGTAGACATAAAACAATCAAATATTATTGGCTGCTTTATCTGTGTAATTTTCAGGTGAATTGTTGCTTTTAACCTGTTAGCATTATTTACATCATATGATGTTTGTACGATTTGCAAATTGACGACGGCGGCGGCGATGTAGATGTACGACGGTACCACAGCGGCTTTAGCATCATATGATGTTATAATGTTTATTAGTTCAATCAGTGTTATTATTACTGTCATATAACAATTGTTATATGACAATAGTATCATTGTCGAGTGAGCGGTGACCGTTAACAGGTTAACTCCTTAAAACTTGTACATATTTTTTAGTTTTAGGTATGTAGTGTGATGATAATTTGGATGTAGCGCTCTCAATTAAGTGTTGAATGCAAGACAGGTACATGATCAATGAAATTGAAGTAATCCATTCATTTCTATAGATCAAAGAATTGCAGAAACAGCCAGGTGACTAACACCTTGTGAACAGGTTTAAGGGGGAGATCTTAGTGAAAAGCTCAAATGCATGGTACGACGAAACTAAGCGCAACATAGGAGATAAAATTGGATTTAGAACACATTTTATGCATGTACTTTTTATCATTTTTTCGAAATAATGGCGATTTCAGGGGTAAATGAGGTATTTTTTGCATTTTCAACCCAAATCGATCTCCTCTTACAATTTTCATGCTAGAACAAAAGTAAATAGAGTTTTGGGAAGAGAAAATCAATATCTACGAACGATCGTGCCCCTTTTTTGCCACAATAAGAATCACAACTCAAAAACCGTAAATCGAAATTTTTTACCTTTTTCACTAAGATTACTCCTTTAATCTTCTATTAATACCTCTAAGGAATATCATTTAAGCAGCTAATACTACCTTATTTTAGCACCAATACTTTGTCCATTTTTCCGTGGCAGTGTCTTCTAAAGACTTCCTTCCGTTGTAATAACTATTCCTATCCCTTTATTGAAATATAGTTAAGGTTGTTTGGAACATGTGTTTACCATTTAATTCCTAGTTGTTTAAATCATCGATTGTGCATCTTTAGGAATGAACAAGGATTGCAGGAACTACGGAAAGCAGCCAATGAAGATTACGTCAGGAAGCAAGTGAACAGTGATCCAGTAAGTGTGATGTGTTAGCTTGTATATTCTAAAGGTTCTAAATTTAAAACTGGGTAAATTATTATTTTCTTATAATACGTTCTATTCCATCTTCTATTCTTCTATCTTATAATATCTTCTTACAAATGAATCAATCTACTTCATTGAAAGTTTGCTGAAATTTGACTCAGGTTATCTGACAAGCTGGCATCAGCTTGCTTCTATAAAGAAGAGTGCACTAGTATCACCTCTGTGCAAAGCATCTGAGCTGTAAGGAAAGGCAACTGTACATGAAGACGTTGCGCTCTTAGTCTCTCAATAAAACGAAACAACTACCTGGGAAATGCTTGTGCTTGTAACTTACTAAAAGTACAGCACAGTGTGTGAGTTTGAGGTATTAGAATATTATTTTAATGTATTAGGGTTTGACTACCAGCCATACATGAGGGGCTGTTTATGACGAGCTGGATCTCCCAGTCATGCTCTCACATGGCTGGTTCTTTTGCATGGAATGACTCAGGGTGGCCCTTCAGTAATTATTTTTGACAACCCAGGCATACAGGCAATTAACTGGGATGCTACCCTGTTGTATGTGTGTTTCAGAGGGAATTCAAAGCCGTGACAAACGCTCCAGCTAAAGCTGGCTTACAAGTCTAAGTCTGTCAAACAGTCAGCAAATTGTCTAGCTCCACCTCTCATCTTTAGGAGGCTGATGATGCTATGTAAGTTCAATTTTGTACGCATTCACGTGGAGATATTTTAGTAGAATTTGATGTAATGAAGTGGTTGGGATAGCCAATTGATGTAGTCAGAGAGGCAACCACCCACACTGGATTGTGGCCTGACAGAAATGATGTTTGTGTCTCTATTCTCTTAAATTTAACCACTCCACAGGATATATGATTTTGTGATGGAGGGTATAATGGGGTTGAGGTTGGTGTCTGTATGTTGAGTTACGAGCCACATTCTCGTTAGAGTTGTAGTACTTGAACTCTATCTAACCCAAAGGTTATGTTTCAAAGTTAAAGAAGGCTTTTCCAATTCTTCGTTTTTCAGTAACTTGTTCATTGCTACACTTCAGATTTTATATCTTACACTTAAGCTTGTATTTTGTAGCTGCATTCTTGTATGTTTCAGGATTCCAGTGAGCAGTTGGATTTTCTGAGTGCAGAGGAAGAGTTAGTAATTGTGAGTATTTTACTAACAATCAATTTCATAATTGACTTTTACACATGAGATAAGAGAAAAAGCCAAGAGAATGGCTATATGTAGTTTCAATGTGAATTTCTATCGGACTTTGAATGAAAGTTGATTTTTTCAAATGTGTTATCATAACTGCTATCACATACAGTGTGGGGCAAAATAATACAACACGTTCATTAAATCGCCTGATTGCACATTTATAGACCACGAACAATTACGAAAATTGGACTATACATGAACAATAGTATAAAAAGGTTAATAATATATCTAAAACACACAAATATTTAATAGAAAAATATATAGGAACATGTATAATAAATACGTGAACAAAAGTTTACTACACATTTCAAGATATACATACATTACTACTTCGTTGCATAGCCCTTATTATTAATTATGGCTTCGAGACGTTTATAGTAGTTCACTACCAGCCTTTGACAAATGTCGGGCGTTATCTTATTCCATTCTTCATTGCAAATTTCTTTGAGTTCAGTGATGTTACTGGGACCTCTCTTCTGAATCTTCAATTTCAATTCCCTCCACAAGTTTTCGATCGGATTCATGTCCGGGGATTGACTTGGCCATTCTAAAATGTTTATCTTCTTCATCCTCAACCATTCCTTGGTTTCGTTTGCAGTATGCTTTGGATCGTTGTCTTGTTGGAATTTCCATCCACGTTTCAATTTTAACAAACGAGCTGAAGGTAAGAGTTGTTCTTCCAATATTTCACGCTTGCGAGCGGGAAGACCCGGGTTCGGATCCCGGTGCCGCCATGGTTTACGCGGCTAGAATTACGGCATGGGACTTGGGTAACCGAATAATTATCGAAGTGATTATCCGACCCAAGAATGGGACAGAAGGTTCGTTCCTATAGCCTCATTCTATTCTATTCTAATCATCAAGGAAAGGTAGAAATGGTTGTGAAAAAACTAAAATTTTGGTTTGCCGGCTGTTTAAGTCACATGCATGAATATAGGCTATGTAAGTGTTTGAATAGTAACCGTTACAGGTTGCTGTTTTGTTGCTGGTTTAGTGCCAATTGTGATGATTCATTTGTTTTCGTTACACTAAAATATATATATTTTTGAGAGGCAGCCACTCACAGGTCTGATCAAATATCTTGAACAGTGATTGTGTTGCTCTTGTGTCTCTTGTAGAATTTTCGAAATTTAAAAAAAAGTGTCTCAGTGGGAATTTGAATGCTAAAGTAAAGTTTGGCGTTTGAAGCATCGGGACAGTTATAGACAAGATCACATGCCTTTCAGCAGTTCAGAGTTATATGAAAGAAATACAGTGGAACCTCGAAATACGAGTTTAATTTGTTCCAGCACTGAGCTCGTATAGCGAATTTCTGGTATCTAGAACGTTAAATGTAAAAAACCGGGTAGTCACAGGTGAACAAACTCGTAGATCCTCACGCTTCGAGAGACCAAGGGACACTGATTCACAAGGGGTGAATTCGGGTCGAGACGGTTCGGTAAAACCCGAGTCACGTATCCCCACAGCCTGGCTCGTGGCTCGTTACGTGAGCCAATGATCGTATTCAAAGCAGACTTCTTCGTTCATACTTTCCTTGTGTCTTGAATTTCTCGTATACAGAGCTGTTCATATCTCGAGCTTCCACTGTAGACTGGAATGAAGAAATGTTTATCCCTAATAATAGGACGTTATAGGTGTATGAGCCATCTGCGGCAATTGTCATAAAAATATTTATTTATGATATTTATCAAGACATTTATGTGTCAAGAAGGTGTTTCAAGACGGTAATACGTCACATAGCATCAAAATCTATTCTTAATAGGGGTAGAGAATGAGAACTTATTGTATAGCTGTGGCAGTGAGTATCTCCGTTTATGGATCAGAAATGCTAAGTATTAATAGTGATAATGAAGGTGCTATTGCTGTTGGTGGGAATTTAGTAACGCATGCATTGGTTGTGTGGGAAGAGGCAATGATGTGGAGAGGTGAGGTAGAAATAGGTTGGAAAATGGAAATTTCGGCTTTTAGGGTTCTGCCACTACCAGAGCACTTTAATCTGGTGTTTGCATTGACCGTAAGCTGTGTGTCTCTGTACTTCAATAGAGTGGCAGTATGCAGGATGATGCAATGTGCTTTGTTCTTCAGAAAATTATAGTATATTTGATATGTTATTGGATTTTGTAACTTCAGGTATTTTAGAATTCCACTTTATATCTAACCAAAAAACTTGATTACCTGAAGCTTTTATTACCATCTTGAACAATTAAACTTATGGCTTTGCAATACAATCTATGACTATGCATTGTATTCATCTGTACTGCGTTTCATAAGTTGATAATTGTTGGTTTAAAAGAGGTTATACATATTACTTTCTTTATATCCAATTTAGTAGTGTGACACATTGCTTTGTGTATCTATTCTGAAAGCACCAAAATATGCTCAAAAGTTCTTCTGCCTGGTAACCAAGGTGTTCATAAATCATCTAGAGACGCTGACAAACGGTATGTTATGTTCTGGATTTACAGTCAAGTGTGAAGCTGCGCTGTGTATCTCTAACCAAGTTGCTGAGGCTGCTAAAGCTGTTCATAACTTGTGTTGTCAGGTACGCGTTTTCGTAAAGCGGCCTGAGCTGTCCATAACTTGTGTTGTTGTCAGGTACGCGTGTTCGTAAAGCGGCCTGAGCTGTCCATAACTTGTGTTGTTGTCAGGTACGCGTGTACGTAAAGCGGCCTGAGCTGTCCATAACTTGTGTTGTTGTCAGGTACGCGTGTGCGTAAAGCGGCCTGAGCTGTCCATAACTTGTCTTGTTGTCAGGTACGCGTGTTCGTAAAGCGGCCTGAGCTGTCCATAACTTGTGTTGTCAGGTACGCGTGTACGTAAAGCGGCTGCGGGACTTCTGTTCGCAGTTCAGAGATCCGCGCGATGCCAGGATTCGGATGCCTATTTACGTGTCTACTGCTGCCACGCATTACTTCTTAAGATTTTATTTATACAACAGCGTCATGGATCATCATCCGAAGTATGTGATGTAAGTCAATATGATTTTCTGGGCAATTTATTATTACTTTTAATGGTTATTTTTCTGTAAGATCCTTGTAGTGCCGTACATCTATATATAAGGAAAAAGCGTTACTGAATCAGTGCGGTTGTGTGTCGTGTCCAACGTAGACTCGTATTGTAATTTGTTTAAAATAGTGATGTACCGATACCAGAAAAGAGGCCGATACCGATACTCAAATTTTCAGGTGCCGATACCGATACTTTTATTTTTATAATAAATAGTAATACACGTTAATAAGAAGGAACAATTACACACTGTAAGGCAACTCAGGATTGCACTCCTGTACATTCATTAAACATGAAACAATGATATATTCCGTCAAAATAATATATCGTACTCATGTAGGATAAAGATAAATATCTTTGATATCTGTACATTCAATACTCGAATTCAAAACTTCTAAAATTCTTCAATTTTTCACGGTATTAGAAAATAAATTAAAATAGGACATATTTTGAGTGATAGTTTATGAATTTTGTTAGTTATTTGCTCGATTAGGAGTTTGAGAGGAATGTTTAGTTCTGAATGAGTGTGAGCAAGTTAAAATTTATAGATACATGTATACTTAGTGAACAGTTGGTCTGGAGTTGTGTACAGGTGATAAACAATATTTTTGCTTTGTCTCCTTCAATATTTAAATAGAATCATTTTCTAACATTTTTGTTGTTTTGTAAAATAGTTTCTGGGACATGTAATTATTAACGGATTTTATCGTGATAGCTAAGCATAGTTGTAACAAACTAAAAAGTTTAGCAGCGCTGGTGTAAGTCTGCATTATCAGCTGCTGGAAGTTTTCCTTTCAACACTTATAAAACCGACATTGTGTAATCAAACTTCTGCTCCATTGAGATAAATCCATTTTAGCATGTAAACATTTGAAATGTGTGATCATCATCAGCAAACGTACCATAAGAATTTATGATGTGTATTCATTTTCAATTCTTCTTTTCCATACATTTTTCTTATTTCTTTCTCATGGAAATGTCCTCTTTGGGAACTTCTAAGAATTCTAGATAGTATCGTGTTCATATTTTATTCTATTTTTTAAAGGGAATGTATATGCCACTACTTGAGCAATTGTGTTCGCAGCGCCATCTGATGTTCAAGAAACAGTGCTTTTATATAAATACAGTGGTACCTCGACCTACGAATGTCCTAACTTACGAATTATTTGACATACGAATGGTTATTTGGTTCAGATTTCCACCCATGGGAATATGAACCGAAAAACATTCGTATGTTGGGCGGAAATCTGAACCAAATGACCATTTGAATGTCGAATAATTCGTAAGTTAGGACATTCGTATGTCGAGGTATCACTGTAGCTTGATTTTCAGTAAAAAATAGTTTGTGAGACTTGCTCCTTGCCAAGCCTATTTTGAAGTTTTTGTTTGAAATTCCTGTCATAAATTTCATTGTTAAACTGCATGCATTTTTGTAGGTCATTTAAATATGTACCTGCATAAGTGTTGTCCTTGTTCAATTTGAAATGATTTCATCCAAGCATATCTCTGTTTCAGGCACACATGCATCTACTTAGCTTGTAAAATAGAAGAGTTTTATGTCACCATCAATGACTACGTACACAATGTGCCTGGCTCCGCGAAAGAAAAGGAGCTGACAGCTTCAACGATCTTGAACAGCGAGCTCCAGACGACGCAAGAGTTGCAGTTTCACTTAATTATACACCAGCCTTACAGACCTTTAGAGGGCCTCTTCATTGACCTGAAGGTGCGGACTGTGGGTTATTTGTGTTGACGAGGTACCGTCGTATACATTTAGTAAGAGTGGTAACGCTGTGCGTTAGGTGCTGTACATTGGTGGAACACTAAATGAAACATTGATTTGGTAGCTAGGCATCCAAACAGGCATACTGGCAAAATTTCTCGTGGTATTAAAAGTGAACGATTTTCGAATGGTGGAAGGCTTAAAATCCCGAGAGTACGATTAAACAAAACACAGTAATACCATCAGACGTAGACTTAGACTTAGATTTGAGGGCCAGCGTTTGGCTGGAGCCTTTGTAACGGCCTTTAATTCCCTCTAATAATTCCTCTAGGGCCACCCTGAGACATATTAGGGCGTTTAAAGAATGCTACGGAACTTTTACCCTATGCTCGAGAGTCTGTTGTGGTCGTATCAATCATTTCATGGGTTTAATTTTAAAACAAGAAAGGTTTCACTATTTCTCTCTTTACTCATGTAAACACCCCGCGTATTGTTTGAGTGCTGATTCGGGTTCCTTTGTAATGTTTTCTTGAGATATTTGTACTGCCTTTGTTAAAATACTACCTTGCCCTTCATAATTAAATGCTTCATAGTTGAGAGAAAAACTTTTGTTGAAAAAAATTGACTAAAGAAGTAAAAGCAATCAATGTATTGCTTGATAATTAAGAAACAGAAAATACTTGTACATTTTGACTGTTGCAGTTCTAACTTCCGAGAAAGGCTTCCTCAGGCAACTTTCTGTCTCGTGCTCCCCCTGCTCTAGGATAGTATTATGTTAATTGTTATATTGACAAATGATAATACTGCGTTTGTCTTACTAATGAGCTGTACAAAAAAACTCGGTAATAGTTTCGTGTTCATGTACTACATACGTATTCTTTAGAATAGTGACTTAGGTACTCATATTTGTAGACATATTAGGGCGTTTAAAGAAAATACTACCTTTGTATCGCTCCTTGCCATTTGTCTCACTGGCGAGTGCATATGCTTCTTGTTTGAGGCGTACAGTAACATAGTGGCGTAAGCGACACTCTGGGCAAAATCGGGATTATTTTACCACTATCTGCGTCTCGACGTCAGCTAGCCGGGGAAGTCGTGGGAGAATAAAATTGAGGCACGCAGTAAGGTTGAAAGTCCGTGTAAACAACATTACAATACGTTGCAGGCGACGTGGAGCTTCAGCGGACTTCTATTATCTTACTATCTTGTTTTACTTACATTTTAAAAATACTTACCTTGGTGTGTAAACAAACAAACAATACCTTTGGGGGTCTCAGACAAAATTTTGCCGGTTCGGATTTTTTTTTACTAATTCACTATCCTCATCATTACCATTGGTTTATTATCGTACTATCTTGTCTTACTTATCTTTTAAAGATACCTTGGTGTATAAAGTAAACAATACCTTTGGTACTCTTTATGGGTTTTGAGGTGTTATTGCTAATTTTATGCAATGTGGTACACCAATTTGTTGTACAGTAGGAATTTTAATTGGAGAGACGCAGTCATCGTTTCATATTTCAGAATGCATACATAACTTAATTATTTCACATAGGTAGCGTGATTGCAGACCTACTCACGGTTATTTTAAGACCAATCCTAGCTTCCTAACTTAATTCACTGCAGACATATCGCATTCTGAAAGTCGCAAAACTTTGACTGCGTTTTTTTCACGTTTTCGTTCGTGTCGCTTACGTCACTATGTTACTATACGCCTCATTTTGTGTGCAGACGCGGTACAAGGGCCTGCAGGACGCCGAGGCACTCAGAGGGGCAGTCGAGCTTTTCTTAGAGAAAGTGCATCTTACTGACGCCCCTCTGCTCTTCTCCCCTTCTCAGGTAAATATGTGGCTGACTGCCTCTACTCATGTGAGTGCGCAGCTGACGTCCGTGCCATTTTAACCGTAATTCTCCCAGATTTTTTTAAAATAAAATTTGTTTGAATGAATTGCACTTTGAATGGCTCTTCAAAATTTGATGTTCCATCTATTGGTGCTTGACGAAAGCCATCAACCAGTTTCTCCAATGGAAAGCGGTACGATACAGTTGATCACTTGTTTGAAAAAGTACCAAACCAGAAGAAAGATGATGTGCAAATGTTTTTAATTAATTATTGGATAGGCTCAGAACATTCACAATTGAGTGAATACATTATTCAGGTAATTTTAACGAGCAATTGTCGGGAAATCATTTAGGATTGAGTACTGCGGTGTCTGAAATCATGCAGTTTGAAAAGAAGAGCTCATAAGTAGTGTACCAGTCACAAATGATTATAGAATTCATAAAGGCTGCGACATAGGTTTTAGATGTTGAGCGTACATATTATGAAGTCTACTGCTAACATTAAATGTACCCCTTTAGATAAGCAAATGTACCCTTAGGTGTACATGTATAGCAGGTTTGGAATCCCTGCGATAGCAGAATTGTTAATCAAAATGCTGCGTGGAGTAATCCTTCTGTGTTGCGTGCTTAAAACTACTCATGCAGAGAGTTCTTGGCCGTGTGCTGTAGATCGTCATGATATAAGGAAGCTTCCCTTTGTCGGTTTACTTGATGAAATCCATAGATTGAATGAGGTGCGATGCGATTGTTGAAAAAAATATTTTCATTTTCCACCAAACGGAAGGATTGTAATCTCAGGACAGTATATATGAGAGAAAGAGAGAGAAGAGACTTTATAGTGTTTTCATTTCGAGGAGGTCCTGTAAATAAGGACTACAAGTTCTAGTTTCTAGTTCGTGGTCTGCATGGAGTATTCGTTTAATCAACAACGGAATCTAACTAGTTTATCCCTAAATTATCATGTTTCCTACTATTTCACAGGAAAGGATAAAACTTTTCAGTTACAATCGGTGTAATGGGGGATCAAAGTGACGTCTGCAATGTTTGTCCAATCATTTTACGTTCGCCATGAATAGATAACTTGTGGATCGATATGATGATATGTATACCATACAGAAATACGGTTTCAGTGAATTCAAATTAGGTGAAACGTGACACATTTTTAGAGACGTTGGAAACGACTTGGCCATCGATTCCGTTTCATAGAAAATGAGCAACCAAAGCACTTAAAAAGACTTGTTAGTCCTGTACATCCATTTTTTAAATACATGTTTACTGAGTTCCTCTCACTCCTTGCATCAAATGAAACTGCGTACCTTTCGAAACCTGAAAAAAATTATTTGTGCTTATACACGTCTCCAGTCAGTACATATTCAATTTAGAGTATCTTCGCTCTGCTGCTTAAGAGAATGGATCTTGAAGCTTTGTTGTTTTTGCTATGTAAGATGGCGTAGAAAGACGTTGTGAATCTTAAAAGTGTCCGCTCATTGTACGGAGAGTACTCGTATATTTTTACTGAAAAATATTATCAGCATTATTATTTATTATTATTTTTTATAATTATTTATTATTATTATTTTTGTTATTTTTATTATTATTAACATATACGTCCATAAAATGCATTGATGTAGTTTTTTCTTATTGTGTGCCTGGCCTGTCTCTCTTGAACATACTTATTTCGAGTTTCGTTCTTTACTTCCTAGAGATATTAACCTCACCCTCTTTGTCTACTGACTACATACAGTGTCTTTCATAATTTCTTAGTGCAGTTCATAGAATCTGATTGCTATCTTGCTGTTAACAGCATCGCCTAGACGTACTAATCAACGGTCATGCATGTTTATGCGTACTAGCAAGAGTGGTGTGATAGCCGCTGTGTTCTGACACGGCTTGTGCGTTTCTCCAGTTGTCACTGGCGGCGGTCACCACTGCTGCAAGCAAGCTGGGTCAGAACCTGGACTCGTACGTTACGGACATCCTCTTCGTAGACTACCCGCAACGTCTGCCTCCGCTCATTGATGCCGTCAGAAGTAAGTTATATTATAATATTTCTGCTTTCTTGTCCTGTGTACTACACGTTTATTTTAAGTTGCCTTACTCATTGTGAAATCAGACTTTCCTTTTCTTTTGTTTATTTACTTTATAGTTTGTGGTTAATTAATGCGAATTATTTCTGTGTTTTCACCAAAAACACTACGTTTTTCTTCGTAGAAAGAATGATTATAAATTCTGCATTCCTTGATGTTACCTATTACTTCGGTTCATTACGTGTAGAATTTTTCATTAAATTTCTAATGATATTTAAAACAATACTATATTAAGCTATAAAAATGAAATGTTTCAATGTTATCATCATCTAATTGAAAAATATGCAGAATAAATTGATCCAATCGAAATAATGTAAAAATAATACTGAAGCCACATTAGGTACCATACAAGAAAAATCCCACGCACACTGAAGATAAGAAGTATTAAAATAGCATCACTATGCAACGACAAGCTCATGGTACTGAATACAGAGAGATGGTGGACGACCAACAGGGAAATTCCAGTAATCTCAGCTGCA
The DNA here is from genome assembly GCA_006783055.1 of Trinorchestia longiramus. Classification (NCBI taxonomy): domain Eukaryota; kingdom Metazoa; phylum Arthropoda; class Malacostraca; order Amphipoda; family Talitridae; genus Trinorchestia; species Trinorchestia longiramus. The sequence continues at coordinate 93,845 of VCRD01001689.1, read as the reverse complement.
GTTCTGTTAGATAATTTGAGCGAAAAAAATTACTAGTGTTTTTATCGAGGGAAGGTTCGGTTTTGTATGTAAATGTACGCGGCTTCTATTACTTATATTTCAACATGTTCTTATTTAACAAAGAAAATTGTAGAATTCGAATAAAGGTCATCATTAGTGAGCTTGTAACTAAAGGGACTACGAAAATGGTTGATCATAAAAATAGTAAAAAGTATATATTTTGTTAGAAGATCCGAAACACTGGACCAAATTTAGAAATATTTCTTTGACGTTTTGGGTATCTCAATCTTCCGAAAATTTCTTATTTTCAATGAAAATTTATTTAATTAAAGACTATCTGCTTCTTATATAGGCAGTATGGGACAATGTTTTATGACACGCACAGATCAATACCTGAGAATATCTAGCAGAATATCTAACTTTCAGCAAACTTATGCATTCATGCCTCTCCCCGCTCCCATGCCATAAAACAAACTTTTTCTTAACCCTTTCACGACCAAATTATTTTCATACTGATCAAAATATTGCGTAAATTACCACTTATCTTTACTAATCGCTTTATAACTTTGCCGTAAGTTTGAACGAAACATTTAGAATATGGTACTAAGGGGAATGATTTTTAAAGTTTGTTTGGGATATATTAACCCAACGGTAGCGAAAGGGTTAAGCCAGGTGATGATACGGGAATCAAAATTTGTTGATAATGTTAAAGGAATCGAAAGATTAGTGACCTTGTAAGAAATATTTACAAGTCCAGTGATCAGTGAAGTGACACAGCTAATGTGATGCGTGATTAAAATACAAGAGAGAATGCGAGTTTCTTGATAACTGTGACATTGGCGTAACTAGAATCACCTTTAAGCGACGATTAAATGCTCATAAATAGTAATATTCTATTTTAATCATTTTTGTATTCATAGTTATTTTAATAAAACCTGTGTAACGGAAACTTTTATTTGAGTACTATAATTTGTATATTGTTTAACCCTTTAGGGCACGGTGGGATTCTAAGTAACCCATCAATTTAGAAACATTTACCACTTTTTTCCCTTATATCTTGTGCCTCATAAGATTAAACGAGTTTCAAGTTTCGTGCTTGGACGTTCAAGCTCCTTTTAATCCTTTGAGGTACAAGATTGGAGGGTATAAAAGGGGTAAATGTATCTAAATTGATGGGTTACTTAGTATCCCACCGTGCCCTAAAGGGTTAATAAGATCACGTTCAATAACAGAGGCCCTGTTCATTTATGAATTCAAACTCACTCTTGACGAAGCCACTGATGATTTTTCACTCTCAAATTATTCAATAGAATTGTAGCTGAGATTATTGAAACGTTCCTTTTAGTGCTCCATTTTGTCTTTGTATCTGGTACAATAAGCTTGTAATTGTGTAGTGCGATTTTGGCTGTTCTTGTCATTCGGTGTTTGCGCATGAATATTTTCGTGTGTAGCGTCCATTGTTACATCAGTAATATTTTTGCATTTTTTCAGTATCTGTAATTTATTCTGTATATTTTTTGAGCCTGATGATATTGATAATATGAAAAATTGCCTTTTTTATAGCTTGATGTAGTTTTATAGCAACATATTGCGGATTGTGAGGGAAAATCTCGAATCTCCATCATGTGCTCTGAAGGGGGATAGTCCTTGGGCGTATCTTTGGGACTCTGGCCTCCTTGAGGGTTGTACACTGCTCCTGATTATGCTGGTTATATCTTTGGTCTTCAGTGTGCCTTGGGAAAATGCGCTTGTTATTGTTATTCGTAGCTACTCACAGTGAAATTAGTCGGCTATGCTTACGGTACTAGTCCACTGTGGGTTAATGGTCAAATCTTGATTGTTTTTGTTTCTTCGTTCTTCGCACTTCTCTTTTTCGTTTTTGCAGTCGTGAATGCCGCGTCTTGTGCCAGTTTTAACGAGCTATGCCTATGGAGTCAGTACAATTTTGGCCATTGCAGTGCTACTTCAACTTGTTTTTTACTGAAGTTCACGGAGATGATCACCTTAAATGCGTAAAAATTGTAGTGAAATCCTATGTTTGATAGTAGTTGTAACACACTTGTATTCCTCGAATTGTTTTTACTGTCAATTCGGCGTTTTTCGACAAATTCTTGATATATGCGTAGTATTTGTACTATATTTATTTTGGTTTTTATTTTGCCACTAATTCAGTTATTTTAACTGCATTCATGTATCCCTTATTTGATAATCTAAAAATTTTACGGCCAGAGGGAATTTCAATTGGTATTTCTGAGAGCTACGTGTAGTTGTTAGTTTTACTGGTCTTAGTGTTTCTATCTCAAATTCGTATTTTTCTTGTCAGTATAAGTTTTTAAATGAAACTGAAAAATTTAAATGAAGGAAAAATTTTAAATTTCATAGAAAATTACTTCATTAGGTGTTTGTATTGTTCATAAATACAATTTCGGAAGAACTTAGTTATTTGTGTAACATGGTACTCGTATAACAGCAATCTTCACAATACAAACAAAACAACAAAAACGTATAAGTGGGAACAGCTACTGTTTAATTTGATGATCACCAATCGTAACGCTTTCTGTACGAAGGTATTGAGAAGTTCTATCTGAATAAATTCCTTTCAAGTTATTGCCGAGTCCTTCATTAAGTATTTAAAATTTTAAATAATGAATTGCCTCTTAGGTGCACCAATGTTTGCATGTTTAGCGAATGTATCGAACCATAATTGTATTATTGTATCCCGCTTAAGTATTCATTAATTACCTTTACAACTTTAGGAACCAATATTTATTAAACAAGTAAATGTATACAAATGCAACAAAAAAATAGGCGTTAAATTTGTAATAGTTGGAAATTAAAAAAAATATTGAATATTCAATGCACCCTCCATCTGCGTAAAAGGTGCTTCAAGTTGGAGATGCTAAGCGAGTGACCTGCACGAATTGAAGAATTTGGGCCCATTTGTTTATGAGTTTTGATTTCAGTACCTCCAAATTTTGGTGACGTCAGTGAAACCTTAATCTCCAGTATGGATTATTCGAGACGGTTAATGTCTGGCGATGAAGATTCCTCCTTTGACACGAAGTGAGAAAACATTGGACGTCAGCCACTCTTGTTTTTCTTAACTCCATACGAGATTTTCGAGTCTTGCTGAAATGACCACTTGCGGTTTTGGAAGTACTTTTAGCGGAAGGCAACAAAGACGGCCAGAATGTCGTAGCGGCATTTTTGGAGATAAATTTAACCCTTTCTTCCACAAAACACAATCTACTTGTTCCGCTTTCAGTGATCTCGTCCCAAACTGTCGCTGTCACTACTCTTTGTCTTCATGTGACAACCTGGGTTTCAATCTCACTTGTCCGAGACCAAAATCGGTCATTTTGTGCGTTGAATTTTTGCTGAACACAAAAAATGTCACTGAAAACGAGGTTAGGTTGCCTGTTTTTGCGGAGACCGCAGGGAAGGATTTCAGTTCTAGAGAAACGTTTGTCCTCAGTTGGTGCTTCTTACGGTTGTTTCTTTTGATGTTTGCTAGGAGTGGTCTTAAACTCTTTGTTGAAAATGGCAGACATGATTTCAACTGAAACGTTTTGCCGGATTTTTGAGGGATCTCTTTGGGTTTCGTATGAGCTTTTCTGTGGTGGATTTAACCAGTTTTCACATTTTGACAGTTCAAGAACGACCTTGTCCGTGCCTATTCAGTACTTGTCCAGTCTCTTTGAATCATTTCAACGTTCTCCAGACTAGCATTCTGTTGAGTTTTATTATTAGGTCAATTCGTAAATAATATCCGTTTTATTATCTTTATTTCAACCAAATTAACAAGCTTTAATCAATCTTATATCCACCATTGTTTTCAGTGACCTTTTCCCATTTACCAATTAACTTTTTAATACCATCCGAATAAATTGAAGACTGTTTCGATTCATAAATAGCTTAGGATCACCAGCTTGGTCGACTGGTGAGCGAATCTGCTTGCGAGCGGGAAGACCCGGGTTCGAATCCCGCTGCCGACATGGTTGACGCGGCTAGAAATACGGCATGGGACTTGGGTAAACACCGAATAATTATCGAAGTAATTATCCGACCCAAGAATGGGCCAGAAGGTTCGTTCCTATAGCCTCATTCTATTCTATTCTATTCTAGGATGTACTCTTTCACTTGATTGTGTTCTGTAAATTTTCTACCTTGAAGAGCATTCTGTAAAGACATAAAGAGATGAAAATTAGTCAGGGCGAGGTCAGGGGAATATGATGGATGGGATAGTAAAGACCAGCCGAGTTGCAAAATTTTTTCTTACCTCACTTTATAGCCTGTGGTCTTGCGTTGTCATGAAGGAGGATGACCGTTTTTCTGTTGACAAGTGCTGGACGTTAATTTGCTAACCTTACCTATCATTTTTAAGTAGCGGCATATTGGGCTGTGAGATATTGAGTTCTTTCGCTAAGTCTAGAGTGTTTAGACGAGGATCATTCTCTACTAATGTTCTTAAAGCGTCTTCATCGATGTCTGATGAGGCCTAGGCTTAACTTCTAAGCTCAAATCACCAGAACGAAATTTTGTAAACCAATTTCTTACTTGTAGATCTGTTTTGACATCATGGCCATAAATGCTGCAGATTTTCTTTGCTGTCTCCGCTACACCATTATTCTGTTTAAACTCCCACAACATCACATGCCGAATGCGTAACTTTAAGTCTTCCTTTTTAAGGGTTATTTTCCATAATTTTATCTCAGTGCAATTGATAAAATGGCTCTGAAAAAAATGGAAAGAGAATTTCTACTTAAATTTAGACTAGTAAACCAAAATATGAGTGTTTTAAAATGGAGAAAAACCACTTCTAATTTACATAAAAAATTGGAAACTATTTATGAATTGACCTAATGATTTTTAAATATCTGTTGAAACTCTTTTCGTATTGTGCAACTCTAAAATAGCTATTCCGTTGTCTAAATAGTTTGCTATTATAACAAATATTATACTTGGAAAAATATCATTTCATTAATACTCCAAAGTTGTAAACGATTGAATGTTAGTGTGGAGAATTCATTTTACATTAAAATTTTTACGTTCAAATTTCAAACAGCATTCAACAAGAGCCACGAACTTCGACTAGGAAACGTTCCAGTGAACTAGGAATTTCTCAAAGATCACTACGTCGCATCCTGACGAAAGACTTGCGACTGTATCCATCATACAAAATTCAACTAACCCATGAGTTAAATTATGCAGACTATCAGAAATGAAAAGACTTTGCTCGTGCAGTTCTAGATTTGGCTAATGATGAGACCTCTACTTGAAGTTACTTGAAGTTAGTTGAATTTTATGTGGGTACAGTTGCAAGTCTTTCGTCAGAATGCGACGTAGTGATCTCAGAGAAATTCCTAGTTCACTGGAACGTTTCCTAGTCGATGTCCATGGTTCTTGTTGAATGCTGTTTGAAACACGCTGAATTGCATATGCATTTCGTACTGCTCTCGGTCTACCAGAGCGTTCCTTATCAGCTGTTGATACGGATTCTCTGAATCTTGAAATCATTGCAATAATGCAATGTCTGTTAGGACTAGTTCGTTGATTAAATGTTGTCATGAAGTCCCTCTGCACTGCAACTAAGGATCTGTTATGTGTGAAATAACTTTCCACCATTCTTGCTTGCTGTTCTTTGCTATATTTTGCCATTTTGGGGGTTATTAATAATAGTGAAAAGTTTGAGTAACAATATAAACTTTTAATCGGTATACTAGATACAAAACAAAACTCTAAGATTTCTTCTTCACCCGTTCTAATAAACAATATCTCTATCTCTCTTTATCTATGTGTTTCCGTCCCATTACTTCCTATCCATTACTGAAAAAAAATTATTGAACTAAAATCAGAACGGGTATGCATGTATTACAAGCATTGTATTGTGAATACGACAGGCGCCGGATCACTATCAAGTACTCCATTTTTCCGTTATTAGCTTTCTTCTCGTACACGGCCATGTTATCGGTAGATTTTTATCGTTAATGATGTATCATGTTATCGGTAGATTTTACAGAATAGAAGTTTTGTATACATTCATGAAAAATATTCAGATTTTGATAGTACCACGGGTAAAACTGAAAATGTATTTAAATCATAGCTCTTTAATTTGATCACTATTAAACCAAGAAATTTCAACGGGTACTACCTGGGCCTTGTTATCGGTAGCTAAGGGACACAATGAAAGTTCTGTATGTATATGAATAAAAATATTCATTTAAAGAACAATTTGTCGCAAATATTTAATGCATTCATCCTTATTATAATTTTAAACAAGTACAATTTAAACTGTGGAACTTCCACGGGAACTCTCTAGTGAATATATAGAGAACTCCCATTTCCAAAATATTTTAATTTCAACTGGAATTATGATAAATACAAAATCGGGTACATTTTTGACGGACACCCTGAATAATAATACATAGTTTGTTGCTTCCTTGCTTGCTTGGTCCGTCTCTCTGTCGCGCTTTTAAGGATTTGGATAGGAGAAAATTTTGTAGGGTATACCTGTATTCTAAGCATTGTATTGTGGATACCAAAGGCACATCCTTCAATGTGGAAACTCCTTCGCAAAGCCCGCGTCCACTGGCAAATCAAACAAAAAAAATCAGTAAAAAAACATGTGCATTATTTCACTTGAGGGTCTACTAGTTAAACTTATATTCATCGTTTGATCTTCCTACGATTGTGTACTAGATGCAGGAATTCAGTTTGATGACTTTTGGCTAGCGCGTTGCTGCCAATTGTGTTGTATCTATTTACGCTTGTATTTCGTGAAGATTTTGGTCGATATTGACTTCTAATTTGACTCTTGAAATCAAACAAAAATTTATTTTCACCCAAAAGATTGACAAATAAATGAAAGTCACGTATTACATATAGATACCATTGTATGAATAAAGATCATGTACGTCATAATTCCGTTGCCGTAAATTCACCTGGCGTTCGTTTAAAACGTTCACCCTGTGTATTATTCATTCACTAAGTGCCGTGTGTCTCAGATTTTTTATCTCTTCATCGTTTTATTTTACTGTGCTGCTGTCTGTTGTATTGATCATTAAGGGTCTATATCATAATATATTATGCAAAGGTTTCACAGCCCTTGTTTTATGAATAGTTGCTGTACTTGGTTATGTTCTTGAGTAGTCGAGTTATCATTACTGATGATTATCATGATCGAGCTTACTGTTTCATGCGACTGTTAGTTTTGTTGACTGTTTAAGTTGTGAAAAATTGAAACTATTTTATACTCTTTATCAAATTTGTAATTATTTAATGTATTTAATAGTTCTACCTATTTTGCAAGTTAATATTTACAGCTTTAAAACAACTTGAGCATTGATGTTGTTATTCTGTCCCGTTTCTTGGGTGGCAAATAGCATATGATTTACATTAGTCGTTATGACTAGGGCGTATTGAAATAACACTATCCTACATTTCAAAGTATAATTTGTGTCATCGTAGAGATCAAGCGGTTCGTGAAAGGAGCAGAAAGCGGTCCAGATGATGCCTTGATTGCACAGCTGGAGGAACGTTTGAACGCCTGCCTCAACTGCCTCAATGATCCCACCACTGAACAGTACCGGATCAAGCAGGTGAGACCTTGGCCAGTCTTGTCTCTCCTCATATATGCACTGCACTAAGCAAAGAGCTGACCGACTATAACGAGCTGTGCCATCAGCAGCACGAAGTACTTCCAAGGGATATTTCTAGTGTATAGACTTGATTGAATTTCATTTTAGAAATATCTCCTGTCGAGCAGCAATGATTTAATCGCAATTGAAGGGATAGTTTCGTCTCCGACTCTACCCCCAATGATGAATATTAATTCTTAGTTCTGAAACACAGTTGCTCTAAACTGAGAATGGAAACTCATTAACACTGCCTGACCAAAACGACTCCGTCGCTGATTTTTGATATATTGTATGTTTTTTCTTTCCATTTTAATACATAATTAGTTTAGAACAGTGAGGGTAAACTGCGGGCAGCATGCAGCCTTTTTGGGGTTCTGTGTAACTCGTGAGAATCTGAATTTGTTGTTTTGTTAACCATTCTGTCTTAGTGTTGAGTTATCTTGAAAAGCGCTACGTGATTTAAAACGGGCGACTCTTTGACTTGTTTTAGCCTACTGGTACGGCGTTCGTTCTGAAAAGTTTGTCCACCGTCGGTTTAGAGGAAACTTACGGAGTTTAAAAAGGGAACAAGGGTACTAACGAGAATAGGAATTCCCCGCGCGAATTGAATTCCTTATCCAGATCGCTGAGACGATCACAGCTGTCGAACATTACCGGTAGATGGGGCTATTTGTGCAGTAGCGAGCCGAGATGGCTCAGGAGATCTACCACAGATGACAAGGTATACCGTGCTGAAGCTTTGATTCAGCCCAATCGTCGTATTCGTGTGAGTGAGGTTGCCCAGGAATTCAACATATTCATTAGCAGTGTATAATTAGCAATGTGGTGTAAAGTCTCTGTACTGGACTAAGAGGATAGAAAATGGCACAATGAGACTCTGAAATATATGTTCTGACGTCCGAATGGCGGCTCCTTCCACAATTTGGATGCGATGGCTCCTTCCACAATTCCACAACATACGATGGATACGGCGTAATGTGTGGCAATACATCCAAAAACCACACCGCTGCTATAAATGCCAGAATTACGAGTATGGAGCAACAAAGTGTCTTTAGTATGAGTGTATGTAAACTGTCCGGGACCAGCGTGAGCTGCTCTGTAATGGACCTCCTAAATATGCAAGTTGCGACAAGCAGCATCCTGCTGGTTCTCGAGCAGGCTTTCAATATAGATTAGAAATGGCAATACAGGCCAGGCTAAAGAAAAAGAAACGGCTGTAGTGAAGTGAAGTGAAGTGCCTAATATGCAGTAGATATTTCTTACCCGGAATGTTATATGCTGGAAAAGGGCAAGCCCCTCAAAGGAGACCTAGCATCCATGCAATGGTGCTCCCAGCTAAACCAGGTGGAAACTCCAGAACGACTGGCCGAGAGCGTCCTGCATTTGGCAGTGTGAGTGAATGGGTCCGTGCTGCAGGCCATGTTGCTGCAATTGGGCCTCGGCTTAGTGTCAAACCGGTGCCGAGCCCCAAACATCTTGTCTGTTTAACACCAAATAACATGCAGCCAGGCCTCCCTAGTACCGAGCTCTCCACAAATGCTCCCTTTCCCAGTCTCACGGAAACGCATTTCGAGCAGAACATCGCCACCAACCGGCACTGCCTGGGCAAAAATAGTGAATGCAATTTCAAAAGGAGCATCAAAAAAGATGTACAATAGAGCATCGAAACCAGTATGGGAAATATCAGGCGTAGTGACGTACTACTGGCGCTTTGAGAGGGCGTATAGCCGACGTGCTAGGCTGATAGAACAGTCGTTCTTTCAGTAAATTTCGTTCGTACCCCGTCGCTTTACTGCGCACTCGTTCCTTCATATTTCCTTAGAGATATGAGAACGAGTTAAGCTAATGACAAAACAAAAAGGACAAATTGCTTGCGCAATTAACTATCAACGTTATTGTTAGTGAAGAGTTCTAATGAAAATGCATGCATTATTAAAAACGATACATAATACAAAAACGATTTGAATTACATAGTGATAGTATTCTATGTAGGATATTACATCAATAAGTGTACTGAAGCTGAATAACGAATTAATTCGCTCTGTAGAAAATATTCAGATTTCTATCGTAATAGAAAATGTTAATTCATGATGTTACTTTACATAGGAAACTGAAGAAATATAAGTTAATGATAAGGAGGTTGTACTCTACTCTCTATTAGTTTATTAAAATCCTTACGCTCTTCTGCTGTTGGTTCCATTTGCAAACTCTCCCTTCACGTCTCAAAAACAGTATTTCATTAGTAATTTCCGTTTTGCAAAGCTCTTTACGCCATTTCTAGGCTCGTACAACACTAACATTGAAACGAAGTTAAGTTTGATGTATATGATGATGATGTATCAAAGTCTCCCTCAAAATTTTGAATTTACTAATCATTTAATGGGATGACTCATTTTGAAAATATCAATGATAACTTCAAGGACTTCATAACACGCATTTTGTAAAAAATATTTATTGAATATATTTTCTACACAATAACCAACAAAAATGAACCAAAAACTGGATTCAGGATAATTAGAAATTAGCTAACATTGAGTAATATTCGCGTACCTCATGAGTAAAATTCATGTATTTCACTTTCAGAACCACTAATAGTATCACAATCAGTGGTACCTCGGGCCGTTGAGGGTCTTGTAACCGCGTGAGAAAAATGAAAGGGAATTGCATCACCAAGCCCTGTCTAGAATTAAACAGCGGATCCACAACAAGTGGTTGATGCGCTAGTTAATGAATTTTTCTACGTTAGGAGTGATACACTACCATCCTGCCTTTCGTACATATATGATGTATGTTTGGGAGGGATCGTTGTACTGCTGGAACATCCATCTTCTTGGCAAATTCAGCTCCGTTGCAACACCAAGAGGTTATCGTCAAGAATCTCTCATGTTCATTGTGTCTTCAATAATATGAAGTTTGCTAGTACCTACAGAGATAAAGCAGCCTCATACCCTTTTACTGCGTCCGCCAAACATTGCGTTCAGATGGTATTTTTGGAATCATATGTTGAGTTTTTTTTCCTTTAAACGCGACTAACACTATTCCGGCCAAATAACTTAATCTTCATCTCATCAGACCATAGTACAGGGTGGCTTATAAGTAAGGTACTTTTTTACAACTATTATAGCTATGAAACTACAAATGGTAAAGAGATTGGGTTAATTCAGAATGAACGAGGAGATTTCAAAGTTTTCTACCAGCTTATCAAGTCTACCGACAATCACAATATTTTGCCCAAAAAAAATGATAAAATCCCCCCTCCAAAATGAATTGTTAAGCAATGGAAAAACAAGCAAAAATAGTGGAACTTAACTTTACTTTCGATGTAATTGTTCGGTTACTGCAGTTCAGAGGAATTACAGGAATATTGATGGTATTGAAAGGAGTTCTTCGAAGAAGTGCATAAAACACTGGTATTGAAATTCATAGAAACTGGAACAACAGCAGACAGACAACGTTGTGGCAGGTCACGGACAATACGAACTGGTGCTTCAATTCAGCTTGTTGCAACGAGTGTTGCTGATCGGCCCAAAACGTCAACTAGGAGACGTTCAATTCAACTGAGAATGTCACGTACCTCACTGCAACGTATTTCGGTAAAAGATCTAAAATATCGTCTGTATAAAATTCTATTAACCCAAGAACTCCATCCTACGGACTACCAAAAGCGATTAGATTTTGCGAATAGATTTCTGCAGCTTGCAGAAAATAAAAACTTTCTAAAGGATTTCATGACTGATAAGGCACATTTTCACCTCAATGGTTTGGTTAATAAGCAAAATTGCAGATTCTGGGCTTCAGAAAATTAAAAGAAATTCATGGACGTCCACTTCACTCAGCTAAAGTAACAGTATGGTGTGGCATCACGTCATCGAGGATCATTGGATCATATTTTTTGAAGGTGCTAATGGTGATGCAATTTGTGTTAATGGAAACCTGTATAGACAGATGATTCAAGAATATTTGATACCTGAAATTGGAGGGAATAACACAGATTACCTTTTTCCAACAAGATGGAGCTACAGCGCACGCAGCGAAAGAAACAATGCAAATGTTAAAAGCAATTTTTCCAAACAGAATAATTTCTCGTTTTTGTGATATACCGTGGCCGCCTCGATCTCCAGATCTAAGTGCTCCTGATTTCTTTCTCTGGGCACACTTAAAGGAAAATGTTTATATTGAAATCCCTGATACTTTATAGCAATTGAAACTAAACATTACTCAAGAGATCAACAACATTTCACCAGAGACATCAAGGAAAGTAATGAACAGCACTGTTGAAAGAGCACGCCATTGTTTGACTAATAATGGTCATTTAAAAGATATTGTATTCCGTGGTTGAACGTATTTTATTGTTTCATTTATAAATTAATATTAAACTTTGAAATTTCTTCTTTTATTCTGAATTAACCAAATCTCTTTACCATTTTTAGTGTTATAGCTATGATAATTTTAAAAAGGTACCTGGCTTATTGGCCACCCTGTACAATGTTGATAAATGATTGCAATTGGTCTCAAAGAGGTCTTTCTTTGTGTTCAAGAACGGAGCCCTTCGTCGTGGAGTAAGTATCTGTGTTCATGCAAATCTTTGTCCCAGCGGTTTCGAAATCTTTCTGAAGTTCAGATAGAGTCTTTCGAGGGTTCGTGTTGACTGCGGACACTATTTCTAGCCAAACGATCTGAAATTTTAGATGGGCGCCCGGAACGTGTTAAACTAACGGTTGATTGACAAGACTTGAGCTTACGAATCGTGTCGCCATTGGTTAAAATTAGCATTTCTAATTTTTATAAAAAATTTCCTAAAGACCAAATTTATGATAAAGCGCAACAACATGCCCTGGTACGTTTTGGCAATTCTTTAGATTTCGCCATAACATAATTGAGAAATGTTGTTCTGCGCTCCTTATCCTGCAACCATATTCAAAAATATTTATCTAGAAGGCTCTAGAAATTTTTACAATAGGGTACTTTCGTTGTAAAGTTATCGTTTATAGACGTATCGGATACTTTTTGGGACTTAAGCCTTGAGCAGTCCCAGACAATTCACTGGTTCTGGCCACATGTTTTCCGTGCGCTATATGTCGGTCTCAAACTGTGAAAGGTTAAATATTTTTATTAATAAAATGTTCATGCTTAATTTTTCTGTAATAAAATTTTGTCGTACAAAAATACACATCATTTGTGTTTGTTTTGGAGTTGAATAGGTGAAGTGACTAAAAAATTTGGCAACGTCATGTATTTTTATTGTGCCCTTTATGTCCGAATATTTGTAATGAGAATAGTGTCTGTATTTTCATTTGCTATAATGTCTTTTCGTTACCAACCATTCGATGATAAAAGTCGCTGCTGCACCAGATGAGTTGTATGTTGAAGCTGCATGGCTCTGCCTAATTTGTTTTGTGAAAGCACAAGCGGTATGTCCTAGTAAGTTCTGAATATCCAAATAACAGAACGGAGGTTCTACAAATTATCCACGTTGCCCGGTTACTTAGTATGTGGTAATTTACTGTATCTTGCTTTATTTTGTATCATGAGGAAATACGCGTCGATGAAGTTTTCTTGTTTAGACTACATCCTTGTTCGTTTTCCATACCTCTTCAGGCCCGTTTGGAAAAGGACGATGAAGACTTTCCGTTGGTGTCGAGTACGGCGGCTGTGGAAAACATGGATCTGCTGGAGGGTACACACGAGCGGCTACAGGAGCATGAGGAGTCCGTGACTACCACCAGTGTAGAGGACGGCCCTAGACGGAGCAGCAGGCGGCTCAGGTCAGGCGACAGCGCTTTCGCCAGGCGTGTTATGGACGGAGGGATCATCGATGATGTGGATTGTATATTGGACGATTGAATAGACTTTTCTTTAGTGAAGTAGGGTTGCTTTCGCTAATGATGAATTAAAACATGGACTACATGACGGTTGCATGTACCTCAATATGTGATAATTAATTTAACAACTTAAGTTACAATGATCCATCTCTATGTTTAAGCTAGTAGATCAGGGATTTTTGCTAGAACTTGAAGATTCCGTGGACCTTTGAATTTAATGAACTGAGTCCTCTACTGGGATACTAGCAAAATTGCATATTGCGAGTTAGGGAAGTGTGTTTACGTTTCGTTGATAAATAATAGTTTTATTCATCATTCCTCCTTGCGGCTGTTGTTTAAAGTTTAACACACTGAAAGGAGATTCTGCTAGGAACGCCTACTTGTGTTAGTTTTCGGCATGAAAGCGCAATCCACTGCTTCGGCTACGCTTCAGAATTCAGTTGGGAAATTCATACTGTAGTTTCACTATACCTAAAAAATACAGAACTGCCCAAAGTAACTATTATTTATTTATTTATTTATATTTATTGTTTGGAGAAGCGTATAAGAAACGTTACAGTCTATGTAAACTGACATGCTAGTAATATTAATAAAATTCCAATATTGAGAGCTAAATAGAATAGAATGAGGCTATAGGAACGAACCTTCTGGCCCATTCATGGGTCGGATAATTACTTCGATAATTATTCGGTTGTTTACCCAAGTCCCATGCCGTATTTCTCGCCGCGTCAACCATGTCGGCAGCGGGATTTTCCCAATGCAGCTCGAGCAGTCAGAAGCTGACACATGAAAAGGCCACGTATTCGTCATTGATGCATTATCAATTTCCTTTAATTGCAGAAGAACTCTTGATTACTTGATGAGCGATGGAACGCTGACTATTCTTCAATTAACTCCAATAATTGGACTCTCTATTAACTAGAAAACAATTTACACAACATATTATGGCCTTACTAGAATATACTTAACCCTATATTGGTAATACTTTTGTAATTTTATAAACTATTGAAGGTAGTAAAATAAAGACAAAACATATATTAGACCTAAGAAAGTTGAAATTTAGCTCAAAGTAATTCCAACGGTCCCAAAATACAAATTTGGGTGATAAGAATCTATTAATTCTCCATTCAAACAGATTATAATAAGGAACTTGACTAGCACTAAGGTATGGAAATCGTACCTGATCATGGTGGAAATGCCTCAAATGTTGCAGCAAAGAATTGGTTTCACAGGATTTCGGTGTAGAGCGTAGAGCTAAGTCAAGTCAATTATCAAGGAAGTACATTGCCATCAGACGCTATGAGTTAAATGCTTAACTCATTATTCGCAGACGTTGGCCACCTGTTGAGTAAAGAGTCGATAAATAAAATAATCTCATGAAATGAGGAAGCAAAATTAAATGTCGCATCACCCCACTGGATAATTTAAGCGTAAGTTCTACGGCCAACAGAAAACGTATTTTCAAACCTCGTAAAAGCTTGGAAGACATGTGAAGTAACCTGTGGAAATCTTGGTCAGTTCCCCTGACAGTTTTTCCCAAGTAACCTGATAATATTACAGTAGTGCTTTTTACTTTCCCTCGTGATTGTAAGAATGAGGAACTATTTTCTTATCATTCTGATTAAAAACAGTCATCTTTGTCGATCGATCTTTATCTATATCTCTCTCCAATATTCTTTCCATCTATGGGTAGCATTTACATAGGTTATACTTAATGTTGCTAATTTAAAAGTCCTCATTCCTGGGTAGAATTGTTACTAGCAATGAACAAGTTTTTTCCATTACGAAACACTGCTGTTCGGTGAAACCGATGATGTTCAAAAACAAGTAAAACTCATAATAAAAATGATTGTAATGAGTGTGTTACCACGTATTTATCGGCTACTATCAACAGTTAAGGTGAAAAATAGTTGAACAATATTGCAGCAACGATTAACTACGATCAATTTTGCCGTTCAGAAGTCGTTTTTCTTCAAAACAGACTTTTTTATTCGACAGAAAAGATGTCATCCTTGATCACGATAATGAGTTTTCCTTCATACTCCTTGATTAATCAGATATCTCTTAATAAAACTATTATTGAAAATACTGCTTCTTCTTCTATAGTCTCGTGATAGTACTACTTTTGAATAGGGTTCCTCAAACGGACTACAAATCCATTTGGTTTTTTTAAGTTGCTATCAAAAGTAGTGCCACTTAAAATAAATTTTTATTACGAACCAAAATTAGGAGAATTATTCAAACGTAATATTTGTTTTTTGGTAAAAGGAATAAGGTTATACGGGGTGGTCATAATACATGTCACATGTTTTCAAATCAATATTAACCATTCTTAATTCTTAAATATTATGCAATGTAATTTTATATAATTAATTATCATAAATAAACCTAAATTTGCAGAACAATTAGCCATTAACTATTGACAATATCTGTAGCATTGATGCAAAAGTTGATTATAGAAAAGCATGAATAGGGCCTAAGTCCATCCAAATGTTTCAAACTAGGGAGAAACTTTAAAATCAACAGAATGTTGATAAAAAGAGCAACTAATCTATTCGTTCTAAGCGTATCAAAGTTCTAAAACCAAAATTTAATATATGTTGGGAGAAAATAGTTTAAGAAGTAGTTTGTGCGGCCATTAAAAACTTTCCGAAAAGTCTTCGTAAAGTAATGAGGGCAAAAGGTAAACATTTGGAATGATCTATTTTGTAGTTATACAGTAGAATTCCTTTGAACCGGCACTCGATGGCTAAGCTTTATATATTTATTCATTGTTTTTTAACTGCTCGTTAACTGCTTTAAGCAATTGATATTGTTTTCTTTTTATGTCTAGCGTGTCTATGAATTGTTTGTGGTTACTTGGGTGATATTAACTGGCAAATGCAAAGTCCCTTGGGTGCCGGTTAAAATTACTTTTACTCTAGATTAGTAAATTACTTACTATTTGTTTTTTCTAAAGAAAATTTTTTGTACCTTGCGATAGTATTTATACGGCTTTATAAGCCTCAACAGTTATGGAGTCACATACCTCTTAACATAAAAGTTTGGATTCTATTAGTGCAATAAATAAATTGTATGGCAACAGTCTTCATAAGCTGCAGCTTGAGTGTGACAACTGATAACAATCACCAGCACGTAGCACATCACTACGGTTTTCAGTATTCAATGTTAATAAGATCAATGCACATTACTACGGTTTTCAGTATTCAATGTTAATGAGATCAATGCACATTACTACGGTTTTCAGTATTCAATGTTAATGAGATCAATGCACATCCCACTGCACAACAACGGGAGTGCATCTGAACATTGAACCATTCCAGCAGACGACATGGATACACAGATCACTTCATGAATTTTCACGAATGCAGACATTTCAGGTAAAAATAATTTTAGCATTCCACCTTATATTCCTGTGATTTTACATTTGTCGAAAGCGTGCAATCTGTCGAGTGCGTGTAATGGGACAGCGTCTCTTCTTGTGGCGGTACGTGCTCTCGTTACATAGTTACAGGATAAATACGTAATAATTACGAGCATTAATTGAATTCTTACAAGGTGAATGTATCGCATACACATTTTATGATAATTGAATGCAATAAATTTTTCTTGACGAGAGAGAGACGTCGCAAATTGGAGGAGTCCAAACCCCCTGACATGAATGCTATATTATGCATTGATGAGGTCAACACACGAAGAGTACAAACACAATTAATAAGCTTAAAATTCACTGGAAATATACACGGAAAAACACATTAAAACACGTAAATTTGTTATGAATCAAGGTAGTCTTATCTTCACAAATCGATCAATTCCACTCAATAATTATTTATATCACACAAAGCCGAGTGGAAAAACACATGGAAAACACTTGAAAAAACACTTAAATTTGTTATGAATCAAGGTAGTCTTATCTCCTTAAATCGATCAATTCCACTCACAATAATGATTTAAATCACACAATGCAGAGTGGTTTCGGAATTGAAACACTTCCATCTAACAACACATCCTAAGTACACGCGGACACGACAAAATTCACTGAAAAAGCACTCCAATCCTATCACTGAACCTCACTCTTAATTTTGACCAACGATATTTCTAATTGAATGATCACTGCAGCTCCATCAACCAATTCACTAACAAAATTATCATTATTGGGTATTCAGTTCAAAGAATTTCGATGCACGGACGCACACACTATCCGCACAGACGCTCAGTAGCCCTACACACCGCGCAGCGCACCCTATTGTTTACACTATGTATGCGCAGGCTTCTTCCGCTGTTTTCCAACCTCCACTGGTTTAAAAGGCCCAAGATAAAGTTGCATCATTTGATATTTACACTTGATTCCTGTTGTAGATGTTCCGAAGTGATCACGTAGGTATTAAATTCAAGTTGGTGCTGAAGTCCCGAGCCCTTTCCGAATTAATAATTACTGGTAATACCTTTCCAAGTTTATGTTAACTTTTCCAAGAATCAAATGACTCGTAGAAGTAGTAGTTGTAGATGTAGTTGTTCCGATAGATTCCGACAGCTTCCGTAGTAGCCGTCATTTCAACTTAATTAATATAATTGATATTCTAAATGTGATAAATAAAGTACTACTAGATTAAATAACTACAAATCTTGTTTTACTTCAATGCATTTCACCATAGCGGACTTTTTCATCTAGGTAGTTGCGTTTTATCTTTGTCACTTGTGTTTAGTTGCGAGAACTAGTTTGGGTTCGTGGTGTAATTAAGTGAATGCACATGCTTGCATGAACTGGTTGACATCATAATCAAACGAATGCCATGATCAGGTCCTTCAATAAATAAATAAAACAAATTTTATCGACACAGGACGACCGATTCTTAAAAGGAACTATTGTGTCAAATATTTGAATAAACTACGTATAGGGGATGGAAAATAAGTATCTGGATGAATGACACTTCTTATAATATTCAAATCAACATTCTCATTCTTAAATTTGAACTCTCTGTAGGGGATACTAACTTCTACCGTCACCTGAAAAAAGTAATAAGCAAGAAGAAAGAATGAATGATATCAAGAGCGTACGACACTCTAACTCCTATTTGAAAATTAAGAAAGTAGAATTAAATTGAGAAAGCAGTATCAAGACGCTCATGAACCTTCTGCACACAGAGTTAAGTCATAAATAGCTTTGTTGTGAATTCTATTGATGTGAATTGATATTTGGAGGTACGATTGATGTTATATACATCACTATAAGTGATTCATACAACAATCAAGGTGGGAAAAATGAGAAAACAGACTCTTGCATCTTTTAAGGCGTTCATGCGGGGGATCACAACTGACGGGCTAAAATGTATAAAAATCATGACACACCTTCCATTTCCAATAGCACCTCATTTAATCGTTTTGTGCATGTTTGAAAATGAACAGCGTTAAATTTCTGCTCACTCACTAGCGGAGAGCACATTGTCTGTGTTAACAATTTCTTTTAAAGAAGCTGGGTGGAACCAGGAAGAAAGTTAGAAACTTTGGTAGTACAGGGTGGCGCATAAGTAACGCACCCTTTTAAAAAATTAATAATAAATAAACTATAAAAGGTATAACGATAGGGATAATTGCAAACGATAGAGGAACTTTTAAAGTTTATTTACATGTCGTATCCTGTCTACAGATACCCAATTTATATTGCGGTAATAAATCTTTAAAATTTACCTTCAAAATGGTGCGCTACACGAAAGAACAACGAGCAGAAATTGTTGAACTCTACTTTTCATGTAATAGTTCAATTGTTGCAGTGCAGAGAAGTTACAGGAACATTTTTAATGATGGAAGAAGTCCCGATAAAAATTGCATAAAAGCAATGGTCTCTAAATTCAAAGAAACCGTATCAACAGTAGACAAACGGCGCTTTGGAAGGCCGCGAACCGTTAGAACTTATGTGTTTTTATCAGGACTTCTTCCATCATTAAAAATGTTCCTGTAACTTCTTTGCACTGCAATAATTGAACTATTTCATGAAAAGTAGAGTTCAACAATTTTTGCTCGTTGTTCTTTCGTGTAGCGCACCATTTTGAAGGCAAATTTTAAAGATTTATTACCGCAATATACACTGGGTATCTGTAGACAGGATACGACATGTAAATAAACTTTAAGAGTTCCTCTATCGTTTGCAATTATCCCTATCGTTATACCTTTCATAGTTTATTTATTATTAATTTTTTAAAAGGGTGCGTTACTTATGCGCCCCCCTGTACTTATAGCTAGATAAGAATCAAGAAAGAATTTGCAAAAAATATGAGATACCTAGTTAAACAAATGTGAAAATAGAGAAGTTGAGAAACCTAATTTTTAAATCTTAAGCAAACACCGATGTTATGGGGAGTCACGTAAATGAATGATTAATTAACGTGGGAGAAAAATCACCAAGTCACGACCAAGATGCATAATGGTGCTATCTCAGAAGTGGTGAAAAATTCACTGACGGCCACCAGGACGTCGCAGTATCAACTCAGTGCCAAAATTTGTGGTGTCGATAACTGGATGACAGATATTCAGGATTTCTACAGCAGCCAATTTTGCTTAAAAACAATAGTTCAATCATTTACCATTATTACTATTCATCCAGACTTGTGCGTCCCATGTGTCATCCGAAGGTCCCTAACGATCAGACATTGAAATTATTCTGCAGTGTTCTGAAATATCGAGAATGCATTAGGAGGCATTTGTTTTGTAATTCATCTGCTCTTTTCACCAACTTATGAACGTTTAAATTCATTAGAAAATTTCCACCTGAGAAAAATCTTAGGTAAAATTAATATTTTCCAAATACACACCTAGCAAAGCTAGGCAACCCTCCAGTTGACCCGCACATACTGTCATTGACTGACTGGAGATAGCAGTAATTTAGTTTAAGGGTAAAATAATGATACTAGGACTGTTAGAGTTGAGGATTCAATTGGGTTAAATGTAATTAAGAGTGTGTGAAGAGGATGGCTTAATTTTCCATCAATTTACGTAATGTGGCGATATGTCTAAATGTCCCGTCTATTTGCTATTAAAAAATTATTTAATGTGAATAAAAAGAGAAAAGCTTTCCCTTCTACTTTTAATTGCACAATGATTGATTGTTGATAAGTTCCTTTCTCTCTCATAATACGGGTGATCTCTTAGTTTCAATGCATGGTTTTTCTGCATGCTGTCCTTCCGTTATATTTCAATTAATACTTATAAATAACACAATTTATAAAATACAAGAAACACACGTCATCGCACAAGAGCGACTCTAATCCTCTGAATACATGAAATGGTAAAAGGCTCCCGATATTTCTTTTTAACGACAAGATGAGGAGATAATGATACATACAGAAAATTTAATACATGTAGTTCTAAATATCACAAGATGGGCAATGTGAGTCATCTACAACATTTCGGCATAGGAACCACACATGATGTCCTATTAAACAGTGCACTATTACAGATCAATTACACACTGAATAGTGGAATAGTTAAGTGTGGACACGGAACAATTTAGTTAAATCAATGGGCGCTCACATCAAATTACGAGATTTACCCTGTCGGTAACCTCGATTACATTGACAATGCTAACATTAGAACTTGCCCTTATATTGGAGATTCGTTGCTGATGATGGGCTTCGATGTTTAACACTCACGATTACAACACCCAAGTAATAACGCTAATTTTTCCCCTTTCATTACTTGCTGTTGCACAGTTAAATCTTCCCCTCTGCACATGGGTAGGTGTACATGTAAAATATGCTGTCATTCGTCGGTGTGATGATTAATTTAATTCCCCTTTAATCACTTCTACACCTACTTTACCTATATCCTTCAACCTATGCCTATGCCCTAGCTGCAATAGCCTACATCGCTGTCGAGGTCTAGTTCCCAAGTTCTCCTCATCTATCCTTCCTATTGTTTTTTATGAGCCTTGCTCCTCCCACGTATCTTTTCCATTTTCCAATCTTCCTCTTTGTCCAATGGTCTGAAATAGGTTTCTAAACGTCTGTGATATACCCCGCCCACTCTTCAATCAACTTGAGAGTTACACGACTACGTAATTCTTGAGAGTTACAAGGTCCCACCAATAAATTTCTATTTATTATTAATTTCTATTTTAATTTCTATTTATTTTTATTTTTTAGTTCTATTTCGGTGCGTCATGTATTGCTAAACATGTGTTGAAACATACATTATTTTCGCCTATTGTACCGCAATGGAAATAAAGAACTTGGGAACATTGAAATGAAAATCATAGAAAATCATGTGTTCAACCAATTTAGCAGAGTAAAGTGGTTTTAATGTGTGAGAATATGGACATATATATAGGGACATCCATTTGAACTGAGATTCATGTAGGTCAGAGAGCAGGCTTAACACTCACTGGTAATGATTAGTTGTCTTTTATATTTTACTAGTGGACCCTAGTGGACCCATACATGAAAATTCACGTGTTTTTTTACTGAATTCTTTCGTTTGATTTTTTCAGCGCAGGCTCGCTTTGTGATGAAGTTTCCAGATTGAAGGATGTGCTTTTGGTATCTGCAATACAAAGCTTACAATCCTTTTGAATTTCCTCCGATCTAAATCTTTAAGAGCGTGATAGAGAGGCGGACCAAGTAAGCAAGCATGCAAGCATGCAAGCAACAAACTGTGTATTATTATATAGTGGAATGCCACTAACAAATATCATATTTCCTGATGATGAATAGATATACACATACGCATTAAAAAGGAAGTTCTATTTACATATTTAATGTGAGCACAGTGTATCTCAATCTCTCTATCTCTCTCTCTGTCTCTCTCTCTTTCTCTCTCCCTCTCTATCTCTCTCTGTCTCTCCGTGCATGTCCATCCCATTACTTCTTATCTATTACTAAATAAAAGTTATTGAACCGAGATCAGAACGGGTATGCATGTGTGATATTATGAGCGTCGTATTGTGGATACTAAAGGAGCTGGATTACAATAAAATACTCTATTTTTCATGTTATTAGCTTTTATTTCGTACACGACCATGTTAACGGTAAATAAGATACAGAATGGAAGATCTGTGTACGTTGATGTAAAATATTCACGGGTATAACTGAAAAATATATTTTAATTCGTAGACTTTTAATTTCATTAATTTTAAACCAAGTATTTTCGACGAGTACTACATGTATCTGGGTCATGGTATCGGTAGATAAGATGCAGGAAGGAAGTTCTGAATGAAATTAATATAAAGTATTCATTTAAAGCACAATAATTCGTCGTAAAAATTTAATGCATACGTATTTATAATAAATTCAAATTACTTAAATTTAGGTCAGGGAATTTCCACGGAAACTCTAGTTTCAGGTATAATATTTTTGTTCATTTAATGAACGCTGTGCAAATTTTTCACAGAAAAAGCTATCGTATTTCTCCTCCTGAAATATTGTTGAAGAAGAGAGTGGTAATATTCTTTTCATACAGACCTTATGTATCACATTCTCAGCTGTGCAATTGATTGCAAGCATCACCAAAATTTCCTAATTTTATTGCAAGTGTCCACTCCTAGAACATTACTTGGTCCTTGAAAAATCTTCAGTAACAACTCGTAAAAGTATTACTGCTGACTAATCAGATCAAAACATTTAAGCAGAGTTTTTATTTTTACGCTCTTCTGTTCTGTCCAGCGTGTTTCTGTTCAACTGATTTCTGTTTAAGTTGACAGCATGACAATTTTAAGGGTAGGCCCCCCAAAAATTTCCCTTTTTTCAAATGCTTATATAATAACTGCCTAACTAATGATCATAAGAGCTGCAGCGTGATCTCATTTCACCTGCCATTTATTGTACTTTTATCAGGTAAACACATTCTGTATTCATAGACACTGTTTATGAACAGGTAATTGAGAAGTAAGGATGTTTTTTTTCGACATAGCGCGAGAGTAATTCTAAATGAGTGAGAAAAACGATTTACTATTCCTTTAGAATCGCAGTAAAAAGGTGTCGTTGATACGTCATCCCTGTTTATGCCACTGTTTTTGATGAAATTTCCCTTCACAAATACAGAAATTAAATTTTACACCATCGATTCTTAAGAATGCATTAGACTACATTAAGATCAACGAATATTCTTTGGCATAACTTTCAATGATATCGAAAATGCCCCAAAAGTCGTTCAACTATTTCAAAATCATTTTCAAGGAAGAAGTGTGAGCAAAACAACTGTGAGAAAAACTGTAGCAAATATTTCTAGACATGGAACAAAACTCAACAGAAACAAGGGAAATTCTTGAAGACGCTTCACAAGAAAAAATCCGAAAACATCGAAACGATGTTCATCCAAATTGAAGAAATGAAAAGTTTTCAAGTCAACGATTTGGAACAAATTGATTTCGGTCAACGGTTCGTAGTATTATTAAGAGAGATTTCGTTTATTTTCTTTAAAAACAAAGAATTCGGCAGGAATTGTTTGAAAATAATCTCGAAAGAAAACAACGTTTTGCAGATGGTTTATGGATAGTCATGAAAGATTTGTTGAAACCATCGTTGTTTCAGACACCTCGGCTGACACAAAAGCCGCTTCGGCTTTCCATGTGGACTTACTTTCCATGGTGTTACTTACAAACAGCCCCCAATACATTTATTCGAAAAAACATTGTTCTGAGAAATAATTTCAATTTGGACTGGGTTCTCTGGGTCTGGCCTCGTTATCAGACAAATTTTCTATGAAGAGAATTGGAATGGCGATAAATACCTAGACATGTTCAACGAAGAAATTATTCCGCAGCTGCAGGCTGGTCACTGGTATAGATTCGACAGAATGTGGTAGATACAAGACAGAACTCCATGCCACAGAAATATTCGCGTGAAGAACACTCTAAAAGAAGTTTTTAGAGATTGTGTCATTGGAGTTGGACATGCGGTAGAACGTCCACCGCGCAGTCCCGATCTGACTTCATGCGATTTTTTAAGGGTCATCTCAGAGACAAAGTTTATAAAACACCTCCAACAGACCTGGAAGATTTACGTGATCGTATGATTCACAATGTGAACGAACTTAAAAACAATCCAGGAATTATTACAAAATCAATGCGAAAAATGAGAATCCGATGTCAAAAGTGCATCGAAAACAACGGTGGTCATAGATTATACTGGAAACATTGTGTACTTGTGTTCAAGTAAAAAGTAAATATTTTGCTTTAAAAAGTTTATTGCTATTATTTTTTCCTATTTTATGTTCCTTATTTTATATGCACAGTAAATAAATTTAGAATTGCCCTCGCGTAAGGGCAACAAAAATCATCCTCACTTTTTGATAACCTGTTTCCAATCAATGTCTATGAATACATAATGGTTCTACTTGATAGAAGTACGATAGTTGGAAGTCAAAATGCGATCAAACTGAAGTTTCTACGAGTGTTAGTTCCGCAGTTATAAGTATTTGAAAAAATGAAACTTTTTTGAGGCTTCCCTGTATTTTGTGAGCTAAGCTTGCCAGTACTTTCCCTCATTGATGGTTTCCAGGTTTGATGATTCGAATGTAATTGTTCCATAAGATTGTTAAACTTGGCTTCTCACATTTACTGCTGTGAAAAAAAATTGATTCAGCCTTTTTTATAGAGGTGCAATAAATTGAAGGCATGGAATGATAATTGATAGCGACAGTTTGTTTCCAAGGAAAGTGTATGAGAGATCGAAAAAATTAAACATTTTCACGCGAATTTGACGCACGAGGAAAGAGAATGGAATCTAACTATGGTCAACTGATGCCTAACTACCCGTATGTGATGAGGTTACTGATGAGGGGATTGCACTGGATAACCCCAGTCGCTCTTGATCATGTCAGCAGCTTTCTCAGCAATCATGTACACGGAAGCCATGGTGTTGGCGGTGACTATGTGGGGCATGACCGACGCGTCCACGACGCGTAGCCCCGACACGCCTCGAACCCTGGAAAGACAATGAGGTACTTTGAAAAAACTGAAATATACATGTGGCGTAGGATACGCATCATAGATAAATAACCCTTTCAATTTCATGTTTGAAAACAACGCCGTTATTGTTTGTTTTCGCCCTCTTCACTTATAGTGATTACAAAGAGTATCGTACACAATACTCTGTACTGTATTGATACATTACTGTTTATGTAGATACGAATATGTTACATCATTATAACATTTAACAACAACACTACATAGATACTACTGTACGCTGTAGTGTATTGATACATCACTGTATGTACGTATAACATCATTGTAACATCTACCATCATCAATGGATTAGAGTACTGGTAAATGTGGAAAACCACAAAAATTGATAGTGGACATACTCTAATGGCTCAAAATTTTTGATAGCAATGCAAC
>VCRD01001689.1:18529-64767 GCA_006783055.1 Trinorchestia longiramus | reverse complement strand
CTGAAAACAGAAAAATAACATACATTTTACATCAATATACCGAATAACAAAATTATTATAAAGAAAATAGGAACATATGCCAAGTTTTGATTGTTTAAATTATGTTCTAAGATTATGATGGTAAAATATTAGGTGTTTCCATTATTTTGTCCACCACCTGTAGATACTACTGTACGCTGTAGTGTATTGATACATCACTGTATGTACGTATAACATCATTGTAACATCTACCATCATCAATGGATTAGAGTACTGGTAAATGTGGAAAACCACAAAAATTGATAGTGGACATACTCTAATGGCTCAAAATTTTTGATAGCAATGCAACTTTTTATCTCTCAGTATAGCCCAATTACCTTTCAAAATACAAAGAGTATGCAGTGTTGTATATAAACGAGTATGCAGTGTTGTATATAAATGTTACAATATCCATACTGTGAACCTTCTACACGTTCGATCATTGATATCATGTCTCTATAAACAACAGAGCATATCCTTTAAATCTTCTGGTTATTTGCACTCTTTTTGACATATTAATTTTATAATACACGGATACTTTAGAGGACATTGAAATTTTAATAGTTTGATCTATTTCACAATTTTCTGTTAGTTGGTTCTGAGGCACAAAAACCGAAATGAATACGTATGTGAGTGTTCCCTGCCTTTCCAGGGAATTTGAGACGCATGATATGGATGCCTAACAGGGCATAATGTCAATTAATATTTGTTACTGTTAAAAATATAACAGTAATTATTTTTAACTAATTTTATCATTTAATGGCATTTCTATGTTTCTACAAATGTACCCATGCTTTACATCGAGAGCGCAACTCACCGAAGTCTGGATGACACCACCCCCATGGGGTCGGATGAAGGAGCCATCTTAGCGGTGCAGCAGAAGTGCCAGTCAGTCTGCACGAGGTGGCGGGCGTAGCAACCCCAGTAGCCCTCCGTCAGGTTACCGTGGTGTGCGCACGCACGCAGCGTCTGCCCTCACGAGTTGCAGTTGTGAGGTCACGCAAAGATTGTGTACAGTGTTATTAAGAGGGTCAGCTCCATGAAAAATGGTAGGTCATCGTCCAGGGCAATCATACGTTCAGCTCATCTGCAGGGTTAGTTTTACTCAATGTATCCATGAATAATTTACATATAATTTACTTAAAAATCCAGCATTCCATTAAGAATATAAAAACCGAAAAACTTTAAAATTTGCATTGAAAAGATTTCAAAAATTTATATAAGTAGAGATGATAAAATGTTAAATTCATAGACATTTAGAACATTTTTCATGAAGTAACTACTCTACCTCTAGTGAGGGTGCCTACACTAACACCTGCACTGTAGCTCGTGACTGCGATGACTGCAGGGTCAGTACCACTCGATATTGCTGGCATAAACTGTCTTGTAAACCATCATGGTGATGGGAAATGAATATATTAATATATTCAATTTGAATATTTCGAGTTTTTCAGAGACAAGTTGTACCAGGGATAAAAATATCAATCATAAAATAAATGCGTAAAACGAGGGACCAACAAAATATGACAAGATGTAGAGCATACAATTTAACGATTAGCCCTTTTATGAGGGTCTCCAAACTGTAAATTATGCAGTAAAAAGAGGGCATTATTTAGGTCTATGCGTTTCAATGAATTTTGCCAAGTGATATAGAAGCAATGTGAATATTACACATTTTTATCATGGTATTCTTTGTTAAGTTAAACTACTTCACCTTTATGGAAATACAATGATATATACTCGACATTAATGCCATTACTGCATAATATGCAGCGACGAAATACAAATCAATAAAAATTCCATCTGTCGTAGAAGTACGTTCATAAATGTTGAGGAAAATTTTGCTGAAAACAAAAATTAACTCAAATATGAGTGATTTTTGTAAAAAAAATTTGTAAGTTAGCATGACACGACAGTATTCTGGGCTATTGAAGGAAAGTAAAACTAATGCTTGAGCTGCTTTAGCTGGTGGCAAATGTGAAAATAAGAAAAAACGGGTTTGGCTTTGAATAACGCTCGTCGTACCATAACATTATAAACTCAACTATTTTTTGAAAAAGTTGTTCATAGCGATGAATTAAAAGATGTGTATACATTCTTTATTTTGGCCTTCCCATTTTATGTGTGACGTGTGCATATTAAACTACCAGCGTTATTAAGAGGGTCAGCTTCATGAAAAATGGTAGGTCGTCATCCAGGGCAATTTTATGTCCAGCTTAACTGCAGGGTTAGTTTTACTCAATGTATCCATGAATAATTTACATATAATTTACTTAGAAATTCAGTATTCCGTGAAGAGCATAAAATCAAAGAATCTTAAAATCGGCAGTGAAGAGATTTTTAAAGTGTTTGTAAGAAATGATGATAAAATGTTCAAATTCATAGATATTTACTGCATCTTTCGTTTAATATCCACTCCACCTCTAGTGAGGGCACTTGTACTAACACCGTTGCTGCTGCAGCACGTGTTCTCATAGCTGCATGGTCAGTAGAACACGCTGTTGCTGTGATAAACTGTCTAGCAAAACCATCATGGTGATGGGATAGGAGTATTTTAATACAGTGATCTTAAAACGTTTACCTGCCGCGACCCTTTTTAAAAGATTTTATTTTTGTACTACCCTGTTACTTTAGCAAAATGAAGAATAAAATATAAATATAGCAGGAAAATTTATTGTTTATAAAAAATTGGGTCTACTGTTCAACATACACATATTAAAAAATTGCGAAAATTAATATGTAAAGTGTATTCGAAAAATAATAATCGATTGCGTATATTTAGAGTATTAAGAATTCTATAGATACTATTAGTGGCATTAAATAATATCACTCATACTTAATTAATGGAATTGATGCACCTGCATTTTCTGATACAGAAGCCCAAATCTAGGATCTATTTTTATTAACGCTGGTCTAAGTACAGTTTCAATATTTCCTAGGCTCGATCGATGTTTTATTTTGAGATAAGTTAATGCTGAACAAGCCCTTCCACATAAATATGTTGACGCGAAAGGGAGAAGAGTAACCCTTGAAAGTCGTGACAAGTTTGGATATTCCAATTTGATGCCAGCCTAAAATGAATTTAGACTCATTGTAGCACACATAGTTTTTATAAAAGAATCAGAAGAAAGTTCTGCAAATTCTTCTTGTGCCTTTAGTGTGAGATGACACATTTTTTTGACTTCAGCATCAAATGAATTTTGGATCCAATCAGATCGGCTCATGTTTAATTCATGACGAAAATATTTTTAAAATTTTCCCATAAGCTTACCAAGTACTCAATTATAATTGGTTTGATTATTTCAAAATTTTGTTCGTTCTCTGTGATGAACTCTACCAGATATGGAAACATATCACATGAGTTACTTTTTACATTCATCAACCATACATTAACTTTCTTCATGAAAGCGTGAATTTTTGAAGTAAATGTAAGAAAATTTGTATTTTCACCTTGTAATAATATATTAAGTTCATTAAGCTTGTCAAGAATATCTGATATATAACAAAGTTTGGAAAGCCAGTTTTCGTTTTGGAAATGTTTTACCAAATTTAACTCGTTACCTGATAAAAATCACATGACTTCATTTTTTAATGCGATCAGCCTTCTTAAAGCCCGACCTCTTGAACGCCATCGAATGTCAGTGAGAAGCAGCATGGGATTCAAAATCTGTACCCATTTCTTTGCACAAATTTTTAAAGAGCCGAGTATTAAGAACACGGGTTTTGATGTAATTATTTATTTTGGTTGTACGTTGTAGCACTGCACACAATTCTTCGTTAATTTTTTTCGTTGCCAGCACCTCCCGATGAATCATGCAATGAGTGCAGGTTATACCTTCATTGCATACAGACCTGACTCTAATGTGGAAACCAACATTATTCCCTGTCATTGCTGCTGCACCATCAGTGCACACCCCAACACAGTTAGTCCAATTCAATTCCACTTCTTTGAAAAAGTCACATACTTTTTAAAATATTGTTATATATTATAGTATTGTTAAAATATGTTCTTTTAACGGCCTGCAAAAGAGTGTCTTCATGAACATCGCTGTTGTAGCAATACCTTACTTACGCAAATAACTGTGCCATGTTTGTGATATCCGTTGTTCCGTCCAATTGAATTGCCAATTTTGAACTATTTTGAATCCTTTCAAGTAAAGGTTCAAATTCGTCTTGGCTTATTTTCAAAATTCTTCCGCTCACTATTGTGTCGGCCTTTGGAAGTTTCCTTAATTCGTTTGTACATTTTTGTCCGTTGATAATTTCGGTTATTCTGATTACTATTAGCAGAGCAAGCTCTTCACCAATTGTGAATGGTTTTTAAGCCTATGCAATTAGATAAGATGCTTCAAACAATGCTTGTAAGTACTTTGAATTCGTTAAAACATGTGTTTTAATATTAAACTGTTGTTTTTTGTAGAGTGTAATAACCTTTCAAAATACTCCACTGGTTTGCTAGCACAAGAAGGATGATTCGTGTCAAGATGTCTCTTTAATTTTGTAGGCTTCATGCTTTCATTGGTCAATTGCTCACTGCAGATCACACACATTAGGCGCTGCTCATAATTTATTTCATTGAATGCAAATCCATATTGCAAATAAGTTTCGCTGTACTTTTTCCCACAAGAATGCTTGCTCTCTTTTGTTTTCACAGTAACACTTGCCTCACCAATTGTAATCGAACCGGCATCATTCAAATCACCAGAGGTCTTACTCCTATGTATTAAACATTTATTAAATGGTATATTCCTCGAAAAATATTTAACATAAACTCAACTTTATAAATTCATGATGAATTGTAATTGATATAGAAATAAGCTCTGCAATGGATAAAATTTAAAATATTAAATTTCACTTTTTTATCAACCCAAATATCAAATTATAAACTCTTAAAACAACTGTAGTGTCAAACTAATTTATTTCGGTTATATATTCATTGCAACGATAGGAATAAATTAAAACATTTTTGAAACAAAAGAACTAAAACCGAGTACTTATTGTAAACTTGTAAAACTACACACATTCACGAATATTATATTAATATTGTATAACACGGGGAGGAAATTGAAATGGAAAGCAACGACACAACAATCACGGGAGCTGACGCAATACTGAGCAGTGAGCACCTGCAGAGCTGCTTAAAAATTGTCAATAGGGTTGAAAAATAAACAATAGTATCCATGTTATTAATTATTTATCCCTTAATAATAGTAAAAATCAAGGAAATTGTGACATCACACCATCGCTATGACCCTTATTGACATGATTTTCTTACACGGGATGTGAATGTTCTCCTGTGATAACAGGTTGTATATTCCTCTGAGCGCTACTCTAGTCACTGTTCCCAGACGTAGAACTTTGCAATGCTAGTTCTACAGTCAACCTAGGCATGTGATAGAACAAGTTCAAAACTTGTTACAAACATATAATACCGGCTCAGCATTTTCATTAAGTTTGTGTGTTATTTTATGCATGGTTTTCACATTAAAGAATGACAATAACATTTGATTTATCAATATTTTTTAATTATTTATCGTAAAAAATGATACAATATATTCTGAAAAACATCATTACATAAATAAGAAAAGTATGATCCTACATTTTGCGATCCCCTCTGGCAGGTGGGTAGCAACCCACACTTTGAAGAGCACTGTAATTTAATACATTCAATTTGAAGGTTTTGAGCTTCTTCTATGGACAAATTTGGGCAGGTGTAAAACTATCAATCGCAAAATAAATGAGTAAAACGCTAGGCCTCTAAAATATGACAAGGTGAAGACCACACGATTTAACGATTAGCTCTTTCTTTTTAAATTGTTGAAGGAGAGCATTATTTAGTTACACACATTTCAATGAATTTATCAAATGATATGAAACCAATGTAAATATCACAGATTTTTTATCATGGTAATATTGTTAGGTAAAACTACCATACCTTTATGGAAATGTTATGATATATACTCAACATTAATGCAATTCCTGCGCCATATACAGCGGCGACAAATACAAATTAAGACAGATTTTTTCGGTCGTAGAACTACGATGATAAATGTCGAAGAAAATTTTGTTGGGAAGAAAAATTAACAAAAGCATCAATGGCTTTTACAAATGGTTTTTGCAGGCTATCATGACACGCCGGTATTCTGGGCTACAAAAGAAAAGTCTATAGAAGGAAAGTTAAACCAATGCTTGACGTGCTTTAGCTGGTGAAAAAAATCAAAATAAGAAAAAATGGTTTAGTTATAACTCAGGCTCGTCTTATCATTACATAGTTGGGCTCAATTATTTTTGTAATAAGTTATTAGCGATTAATCAAAAGTTATGAATGCACTGTTTGTTATGACCTTTCCATTTTGATGTGTAACGTGAGCACATCAAACTAGCAGCGAATTTTCTTGAAACATATGATACGTATATGCAATGGGTATCATGTCTCTTATGGTTGGTTAATGAATCATCTGATTTATATGCACTGTATTGTTCGTTTACTGCTGTCCAGTTTTTTTTAATGTGAATGAGCTGAGGCTCATGATTTCTATATAGGAAGTTTTCACACTATTTCTTCTCCATATCTTTCAACAATTCTCATGAGCAATCAGCGTGTCCTATCGTCTAAAAATTATCATAGTTACTTCCACTACCAAAATTTAATTCAGAGGTGTAAAATTGATCACTTCTATTGTGGACAGAAATATATTCATTGCCTGCATTTGAGTGGCTTTCATTTGAAGCGTTAGTAGGTATGTCAGTAAGTGAAGTACTATACAAGAAATGGATGCATTAATTGATTGAATGCAGCATTTGCTCTACTCACCAAGTCTGGCTGCTCCGGCAGAAGTGCTTTCATGGACTCTGTATCCATGATACGGAAGGCCTGTTGTATCGCTACACAACCAGGGAAAAAGAGCAAGCTTGTATTTTACTTCAATACAAGCTTTCAATACCAGTAGACACACATGTGAATAAACTTACGTGCTTTTATAGTAATCTCACATTGTTTGTATCCACTATATATCAGGGTGA
This sequence comes from Trinorchestia longiramus, assembly GCA_006783055.1. Lineage (NCBI taxonomy): Eukaryota > Metazoa > Arthropoda > Malacostraca > Amphipoda > Talitridae > Trinorchestia > Trinorchestia longiramus. The sequence goes on along the minus strand of VCRD01001689.1, from coordinate 57,726 downwards.
AAAGAAAGTAATGTCGTTTTTTCCAGACACATTCATTGCATTTTAAAAACTTACATAATACTATTTCTAGTCTTTAAAATACCGTCCCTCATTTTCTATAACTTCTCACCAACGATCAACTAGCTTTTTGATGCCTTCTTCAAAAAAGTTCATGGATTTCGATGAGATAAACAAACCGATGTCACTTTTTAGCCGTTCATTATTTTTATAAATTTCATTAATGCTGCAAAGAACTAGAAAGATAGTAATCAAAACGAGCAATATCAGGTGAATAAAGTGGGTGAGGTAGAGATGGATGCAAATATGAACTTGAAAGCAAAGATGAACAGACAGTTAATCATTGGTTTCGTTGAGCATCATTCAAATCGTGAGGAACCCATTGTGTAAGTTTTGAAATCTTTCGTAGTGCATGAAAGCATGAAATTTTGGTGGTATGAGTTGTATCGAATTTTTGGGCCAATTCTCTGTTGGTTAACTTTGGATTGACTTCAACAGCATCTCGAATGGCTTCTTGATCAATTGATTTTAATCTTCCCAATTTTGGTGGTCCTTAAGGTTGAAATCTCCAGATGAAAATTTTGCAAACTGCAGTTTGCATTTTTGATTATTCAAAACATTCCTCCCATCGATAATTCGAATGTTTCTTGCAGCTTCTACAGAAAAATTCCTTTTTTGTATTCATAGACCATACAATGTCTCAGATGCTCAATAATATTCATTTCCTGATGGTAAAGCCAGTAAAAATTAATTTAATATTTCTAATTATTGTTCCTGATAGACTTATTTAGACATTAAAACACCAATTCAGTTGTAAATAATTAATTGTATAACTCTTAGGAGGCTGTAAAGTAATCAAATAAAAAAATGATATTACTTTCTTTCCAACCTGATAATACCTAAAATGCGTGTAGTAAAAACGTGAACAACTTAAGGTTTCAATAATTCCATTTAAAATACGTAAATATCTGTATGATCAATTACAATTAGCAACATATATATTGAAATAAATAACATTGACTGTCAATATAGTGATATGACAACAATTTAGTTGCTGTGCCAATAATACATGTTAACCTAAAGTAAACACAATATTTCAGCTACTTAGTAGTAGCTCGTTAGAAATTATTCCCCCATTTTATTCAGCATTAAGAAGGACAAGGTATACCCTGGTACATAATTCAATAAATTAATAAATACGTGGCAAATATTATTTTACATTATATGTATTTAATAGAGAATAGATCAAAGAACTGACTGCCTATGCGCAAGTTGAAAAAATAAAGTAAGGCAGAAATTTGAAGACGGGAATCGAGGGGGCTCAACAGAAGATAGTTGCACTCACTAACTTTAGTGGTGTTTGCACAGGAAAAACACCTTCCAACTCAATGTACAAGTGTTTCGGGTGGGAAACTCTAGTCCACTCGATTCATGCAAAAGTTATTGGGCAAACACTGAAAAATATTTACTGGAATGTGATGTTATTGTATATATTTGATTTTTACCTAATAAATATTATGGTATATATATATGGGTATATATGTACAGTATATATGGTCCTATTTTACATGATTGCACAGAGGAAATATGCTCACAATATTCTATCCAAAATATTCAGGCAGTAGAACAAATACGAGTAGGCAATTAAATAGCGTTATCTATTCGTCCAACACAGGTCATCTAATTAATCATCGACGATGTTCATGCTCATCGATATCTTTGGAAACAATATAAAGTCCTGTATAAATTCAACTAAAATTCAGCAATACATTTTTCGAGGGTCTGACCAGAGCTCTCCAATGCTCTTTGCATCAAGTGAAGGCGCTGTCCCTACTTGCAGCCGCTGTTCCTAGCCTCAGAATTGCTAACAGCTCCAGAACAAAAAACCTCATGCATTGTGGAGTGATTCAATAAATTAAACATCGTGTGTAGAAATGGAGTATTTTTCGTCGTATGTTCGCTCTGACACAGTGGCAACTTTAGGTTAAAAAAATAACCCTCGAAACACAGCTGAGTAACCCTCAAAACACAGCCAGTAACCCTTAAAACACAGCCATTAATCCTCAAAATCAAACAATCAAGTAACCCTCAGAACAGCCAGTTACCCTCAAAACACAGCCAGTAACTTTCAAAACACAGCCAGCAATCCACAAAGCACAGCCGCTAACAGTTGTGCGAGATAGGTGCTCAAACTCTATGACATTTAAGAGAATACCAATCGTATGAAACGTAACAATCACGTCGAGTTTACGTGAACGCTTTACCTACCCCACCGAATAATCGAAGTGAATAAAAGTGTCTATCGTTAAAGTTTGAACGAAATATTTAGACAACAAACGAGATATTTAAACAAGAAACAAGCGAGCTATTTGGTATCTACGTATAACACGCAGGCTGTACCACACTGGAAAACAAGCTGCCCTCGTGAGCCGCATATCAGAGAAGTAACCTCAGCACGCCCACCTCCCGCCTAGACCTCGGAGGCAGGAAGCCAGCAAGACCACGAGCACAAACACATTCCTACACAACCACCATCTCTGCTACTATCTACTAGTACTACTGTCATCATCTACTCCTACTCCTAACATCTATTGCTACTGATATCATCTACTATCTACTGTTCTACTGATATCATCTACTGCTACTGTCTATTACTATCACTGTCTACTGCCACCGTCTACTACCATTCTACTGCCGCAGTCTAATGACAATCTACTGCCGCTGTCAACTGCTGCTGTCTATTACTGCCACCCTACTGCCGCTGTCTACCGCTAAAATCATTGCACTGTCTACCGCTACCACCACTCCACCATCTACAACTACATTTATTTCATTTCTGTGTTTGTTATTTCATTCCTGTGTTTGTGAAACCCTTAGTGTTAATCTTTGCGTAGTGGACGTTAGTACTGTACAAATGGCAATAGAATCTTTTTTTAATGGTCGAAAACTATTTTTACTGCCCTTCTGCGTGTTTAGTTTTGGGGAATTTTCATAAACATTGCTGCTCTGTGAATAACAGAATAGCTCTCCACAGAGGAGAAAAAAAAATTTATTTCGAATTCAATCTTCAAAATAACTACGAATGAATCCTTTTCATTCAATCCCTTAGATAATGAGATTTTTTCAACATAATAATAATAATAATAATAATAATAATAATAAATAATAATAATCTTCATAGAAGAAACAAATTCTAATATTTACCACTTTTGATTTCCAAATTTAATCATTTTGCAACTATACAACACATATGATCCTGTGATTAGACACTAATGTGAGGATTTTAATTTATTTTTGTTTTTTGACTAGATTCGAATGTTGAGATCTTGTACTTGGATATCGAGATTTTGTGCTTCGATACTAATTTGAAGATCTTGTGCCTAGATCCTGATTTTGTGATTTTACAATTGAACAATAATCTTGTAATTTAGTGACTGCTAATTATATTCTGTTACTAGACAAAAATTTTCTGACTGAACAATAGTTTTAGGATTGTGTGACAAGTTGCTGATCGTGATTTGTAGTTGTGATCGATTGTAATTTTGTAGTTGTAATCTTGTGACTAGACACTAATTTTGTGATCTAAAGGCTAGACACTAATTTTATAACTTTGGGGCTAGACACAAATGTTATGAGTTCCCGACAGGCCGCTAACTTTACGATCTGGGGATTAAAAACTAATTTTATAATTTTGTGCTTAGTCACAAAACTTGTAATTTGACGATCAGCCACTAATTTGATGATTTTCAGACCTGACAATAATTTCGTAATTTGAACAATACATGCCACCAACTCAGTAAATAATCACTGAAAAGCTAGACGCAAACAGCTTGACATGGAAAAAATAATATAGAGTCCAACCAAAATGCAAAAAAGTTTCGAAAGCAAAATGAGAATACTGCAAAGAATGTAAGGCAACGTACAGCTTGCAATTCTTCAACATGAGAAGTTGCGATATGGAGGAGTGTTGCTTGTGTTATTCTAACCATGAATCATCAGCGTTCATTGAAAATCATACACTTAAAAGTCAAAATCAATCACTTGACATTCAAAATCAATCACTTGAAATTCAAGAACTCAGAAAATCAAAATAAATTTCAACTCATATCAATTCCAACCTGTGTTATTTATCTAAATCATGCATATAACCTTTAACTTGTAGATCGAGGTCGCGGTGATCATCGTAGAAGTTGCTGTCAACGGTAGGGGGATCTTGGGGGTCGGCGGACTTAAGGGTTATTGACCCTCTGCTGTACGGACGAGTCAGCATCGCGTGGATCGACATACCCTCCCGAAATTGTAGAGGACCTAAAATCTCATTGAAAACCTGAACAACGACAGAGAAAAAAAATATGGAAAATAGGCACAACATACACAGAATACCAATATTCATTTAAAAATGGCAAAGAAAGATAAAAGAGATATTGGTCTTATGAAAAGCAAAATAATTGTTCATGTACCTAGCGTTGGAGTAACGCTCAATAGAAAAATATTGGTATATACTAGCAGTAGTATAGTGAAAGAGCCTTCCAGCGCAATTCTAATGTAGATATAAGTTCCCATGTTAGATTAAAAACTATTTGGAAAATTTTAAAAATGAAATTAAAACATTGGACTACTATGGGTGTCTTTCCTCAGTTGTACCTCTTTAATCTGGATCGATGACTTCACCCGCATCTGAATTGTTTGCCGTGCAATCCCTCACGGGAATAATTAATTGTAGGTTATATATAATTAGTCGACGTAGGTTACAATGTATCGGTTAACTTGTGAGAGGTATGGAAATCTGGCGATATCTATATGTACTTTTTAAAATCTTTCGTTTGATATCGGCACTGTCCCGAGCTTACTATTGACATGTCTCGTGATTTTGCTCGCTTGACATGCGTTGCATTGTTGCATCTAATAAAAGGCCATACAAACCTCGATCTGATTATACATCTCGTTGTTGGACTTTCGGATGGTTGAATAAGTGTAACACTGTTCAGGCAAAGGTGAGATAAAGTTAACAACCGCAGAGCCCCGACCACAGATCGCTGTGCTGATTTTTTTATTCGTGCTGCCTCATCTACTGAACACGCCTTTCTCAAACAGCGGCGGTTCAATTGTCTGGTGTTCTAGTGGTCCCCAGTTCTATCAGAAAAGTACGATTCGAAAAATTTTATCAATGTATTTTAAGTTGGTGATACACTACAAAACAAATGAGCCTTCATTTGGTTATGTTCCATTGATTGTCACTTCAATAAAATTATTAAGATTTATACTAACATATCTTTTTCTTTGAAGCAGGTTTAAACCAGTACTTTGAATATATTAGATAAAATTCAAAAATCTGGGATTCAACTTGTAAGTCGTAGTCTATTTATACCATTTTCGTTTATACAGTATATTCCATTTTTCAAGATAAAAATACAAAGAAATATCTCTACCAAATTTCAGGTTCTGTATACTGGTATAATTAAATTTACATTCATTATTGAGTCCTCGAGTGGAACTATAACACGATTAGTTCGTTCAGCTGATATCTAAAAGAAATAAAAAAGGATGATAACAAGGGAGATTGTTTCGCTGAACATTCAGTCCAACGCATGCTTGCTTGTTTGAGATGAGTATAATCAGTGAGATTTGAGGTATGGAATGGGGCTGTTAGAACACACGAGCAGACTTTAGGCATTTTCCCCGATAGTATAAATATTTAATCTGCAATAGCATACTTGGGGAAATCTAGTCGATAACTCAAACTAGTTTATGTAAATATTAAGCACATTGCAATTGAAGGGTGGAAAGCACTAGTGGACTACTTGCATTTTTTCCCATGATAAATATAATATATTTTCCACGGGAAAAAATGCAACTAGTCCACTCCCGTGCTGTCGTTAACACAGCGCAGACAGAGGCGATTACGATCCAGTAGTTTACTATATGAAGGGTTGACAGCACTAGTGGACAACTTGCATTTTCTCCTGTGGGAAAAAATGCAAGTAGTCCACTAGTGCTTTCCACCCTTCAATTTTCAGGGATTTCACTCAGCCCTTCTTATAATGAACACATTGCATTCAAAGTTGAAGATTGGTTTGAAGGATTTTGAAAATAAATTATCATTGTGATCATTAACCGCTGTTAGACTGTTGGAAACTGATTGACGTACAATATTTCTTATTCAAACAGCAGCTTTACCTCCCTTTTTCATACCATGGAACAACCTTACAAATTATATATGAGGGCTTATACGCAGTTGAAGTCTGACTTCAGTTTAAGCTGGTGAGGTGATTCACTACTCAGCACGCACGCGTGCATCCTTTTGAATGCTTACACGAGGAATGGGACACAAATGCAAATATTACTAGTGTAGTGATTACGCGGGTGACGAGAATCCTGTGCTGATATTAAGATTCCCATGCTGACAATGGGATGCATGGGCGGATACTTAGACGCTACACGGGGAATACTCTAAAAAATGCGTTGCAGAGGGTCATTTGTGCTGGTGTAGCCAGTAAGTGTTATTTTCCATTGATTAGTTACTCTTCCTACTTGAGAGTTGCTTGTTTATCAGGCATTATCAGTCAAACATTTGAGTCAATACATCTGCTAGCAACACATAAGCTACGTATTACATTTATTCAGTTGTTTTTCATCTGAAGATAGAAAACTTTACATTTAAAATATCAGTTATAAGGGTTTAAAGCCTTACTAACACGTTTAGTCCTAATATCCCGGTTACTCTACGTAAACGTATCAATAAGATGTGAAACAGGTTATCTGGCATTTGGTGTTAACAATAGAAACGACTAACCTGCCGCTTGAGCCCAACCGCTGGAACGACACTGCTGCCGCCATCAAGCGCGTAGGTAATTGGTGATAAGTAGAGGTCCACGTCTGGCCAGTCAGAGTCGTCACCTTTCAGGTTGAAGTATGAATGCATGAGCACTCCGGGAGAGATAGACAGCGGACCTGAGATATCGTAAACAGCACGTAGTACGAAATCAATTGAAAAGAAATGTAAGCAATGAAATGCAAACGTTATTTCCAACGGAATCAAATACTGCAGACGTTGTAGGAGAAAAACAAGATGCAACATGAAATCATCCATGAATAAATAAGAGAGATGAAGTTAGACAAGATGATTGATTAAGTTAAGATCCTTTGGAAAATAATATTGAATATATTACGCTGCTATGCTTTCTGAGATTGAAAATAGTGTATCACAGTGAAGTGACTGATGTCTAAAGAACGAGGAAAAGCTCAAGCATTCACATTATTATCAAAATACGTATTCAGTATCCATTGATGTGTACACTTTTTCAGATATCCGCTGTTGTAGCTTACTCATAACTTTATCCGATTAAATTCATAAGTCTTCTAAGAAGTATGAATGAATACAAAAAAAGGTATAGGAGAAAACTAACATCTGAATTAAAATCAATCAGAAATGAGACTACAACAAAAAACATTCTAAATTGAATTGCATTACATCGATGGTTTTTGCAGAGTACAACATGACCTCACCCTGTAATAACGCTGCACGCTGAACATCGACAGAAAGCTAGATACATGCATCAGGAAAGGTAAATTTCAGCAACCAACAGAGTTTTTTTTCTAAATTGGCAACGATAATTTTACACGGAGTTCGACGTTAGATTTATGGCAATTCTTGTTATTTATTCAATGGATGGTGGTCGACGAGCGATTGTGTCCCCATGTGACGTAAACTACAAATATATTTTTATTGACGTTTTGAAATTTTGCTGTTCAGTGTAGATGCTTCGGGAGAGGTTGACTGGGAAGTATCATTACAATAGCTAAAATTTTAGCTTATTATCTTTTAGGTCACTCTGGCTCAGTGGATTACCTTATGTTTTTAAGGGCGGCGTTCTTAAGATGAATAATTTCCGTAATACGGGTTTGTTACAGGAATCTTCATGTTCATGAACTTATGTACCCAGTAAGTATCGAGCAGTAATTCACTTCGTTACCACAGACGAATTTTGTTCAAATAGTGTAGAACAAACTCCAGTGTGCAATCCGGCACAAGGATAAATTTACAGACAGAAAAGCTTTATCGTGAAAAAGGTGAGCCACAGAGCATACAATAAAAGTCAGTATACAAAAGATCAATGAACATATGAGTCAACAAACATTGAGGTGAAAGCACGATAATTTATACGCTTGTGTGGAATAAAGCATCGATAGAGTTCGATAAAACAGAAAGCAACAGGTTAACACAACTGTTCAGACAGAAAATCATTTGGTTCATTTTTTTCTATTGGAGCTTATGACTCGTTTTATTCAGAAAACAATAACAAGAGATTTAACTCAGAATGAATTCTTTTTTACATAGCAGTCAAACTGCCTTATCTTTCTACAACAATGAAATAAAAACGGAAAGCAAACATAGAGAATTACCAGGTAAGAAAATCACCAAGTCATATTATTAAAATTCTCAAAATATCAAAAAATAGACATACAGTGTATAACGAGCTATCAAACGCTTCCAGGAGACTGGTAGTGTAAACTATTGCAAACGCAGGGTTCGTCAAAGAACTGCTATGACTGAGGATATGAAGAAAAAGATTGCTTCAACCATTGCGAGAAATCCACGAAGATCAATAATAAAGATAGCTGCACAACTTGGAGTATGGTTGAGCGGTTGAACTCTGAATCGTGAGATTGGCAGAGACCTTGCAAGAAACACTGCATCGATGTCTAAAAATATTAGAAACGTACTGAAACTCAAAACCCTGTTTCTGTTATAGCCTGCGCAGGAGAGTCTGCAATTGGGAACACTCCCCTTGTTTGTGATTCAGAGGAGTAATGATCAATACACAAAAAAACCAAAAGCATATTTGGAAATGAGCGGTAAAGAACTCGAGTGAAACCATTTATAAAGGAATACAATTCCCCTATTAACATGATGGAGCTCCTGCTCACTTTCTTAACAGGAATCGGAGTTGGCTCAGAAACAATGCTCCTGATTTATTATCCAAGGAAGAATGGTCTGCTTCTAGCCCATATCTCAATCCAATGAACTTCCGTGTGATCTGCCTTTGAGAGGAAATTTTGAATAAAAACTCATCTATGAGTGAAAAAGTTGAACGACCTTCGAACCGTGAATGGGTCAAGTTACTCCAAAAGATACTACGGGCTGTTGTTAAGGTATTTCCGAAGAGATTTAATGAAGTTGCAAAAAAAACGGGAGAATACGTTGGACAAAAATTTGCACGTATCATGTCTGTATATTTTTCCACCCTATGCATTATTGTCATACATATACATATGTAATGGATGTAGAGGCAGAGACTTAGGAATGTTGGACTCCACATCGTAGCTGTGGCTAGTAGGCGACGGAGAAACAGAAATGGAGATACTTTTGAGGGATAAGAGCAACAGCCAGAGTAACTCAGGAATTTCTAACGGTTGCTGGGCAGAAGGGCAGGACACCGTGAAGTGGGAGCGACCAATATATAAACACACCCATTGAGATTTGAGAAGGCATGGGCTTCAAGCTCGAGACAGAGAGAGAGAAAGACGTAAGGAAAAGTGCTGTCGCTTGCCACCAATGGCGGCAAGCCGGCAAATTGGGCCGTCAACTCTTATCGGAAGTATATGCAGATATTCATCTTTACTGGTAGCGAGACAAGAATTCAAAAAAGAAGCTGTGAAGTAACAGTTCATAGAAGAGTCATCAACATGTTCAATTCAAGGGAAGATATAATCAACAACAGCATCATCACCATCCGAGGAACATCAGTCAGTATTTGTAAGGAAGAACATCGACAACGTATAACATTAGTCTTCAACATTAGTGAGAGACATTTGCACCGTCTTTAACATTAGTCTAGTAGTCTGCAAGAGTCATCGGCATCGCCAACATTCAGTCTTCAATCTACAATAGGGGAATTGATTATTGGGCAGCTTACGAGATTCCTCCAACAATTCAACATTCGCATCTTATGTTAGGCTTGGGAAGTGTGCTGGCGAGCTCCGTGAATTTAGTGATGGGTACATTGCGAGTGAATCAAACATCATCGTCGTGCAAGGAAGGTAAAAATTAATGGACGTTATTTATGTGATCACAAAGTATAATTCGGTGTAACCTGCATGCATAAATGTTGATTTAGTATGTCGATCGCTGAGATCCAATGTTAACTAAATTTTCCCGTGGTTACAATAATTCATACTGAAATATTACGTGTAGTTTTTATATACCCTCTCCCTCGGCAACTGTCAGAATAGCGGGCTTCACCCATAAAAATGTGTAGAGGGATTTGTACTCAATAGCGATCATGTTTTTTTGTTTTAATAAAATTTTCATTCATTTATTGCTTGATGCATGGTTGAAAAATATTGGCAATGAACAAGCCCAAGAAAAGGTCGTTAATTCATCGGAAAGTCGATGTATTTGGAAACAATTGATCTCTCAACTCCTTCAGAGTGATTAATAAACCAGAACAAATAAATAAGCTCATTAATTAAACGTCATTGAATAAATATATATTAATTCATGTAGTATAAAGTAGAGGAACTAAATCCACATCGCGACACATTACTTTTTATATAATTTTTCCGATAATGTACCGATTTACACACAAAGGACAAAATTTGTGTCAGAGCTTACATGTCCTCAACAAAAAAGTGACTAACTCACTAAGCAGAATGTAAATAATTAAATCGTTTTTTTAATATTTATAATCAAATCCCCACCACAACATACCACTTGCCTTTCCAACCCCAATGTTTGCAGAACCATTACAAAGCCTTTGAATTTTTTAGCACTTTCCAAGCTAAGTCAGGAAACTACCATAACTTCCAACATAATGTCATGTTTGAAATCGTTGGATTACCTCGCTGTAGTGAGATGTACATTGCTAACGACTTCGGTGCTAGTAGATCAGGGAGTGACGTTGTTACCCCCTTCCGTAGCAGCCACGACACCGGCACTCTGAAATGATTCTGAAGGTTTTGGCCGACGCCTGGTAGCGGGGACACTACTTTAATCTGACGAAGAACACGGTAGTACATAAGTGAGTATAAACGATAATCGAAATAGAGTCACGGTAGTAAGTTAAAAAAATTAGCATTTTAATTCTTTTTTTTCAAAATTGGTATTATAACCACTTTAAAGTCAATTTGTTACGTTAAGAAACAAAGGTGGCCGCTAAAGAAGTCGACGATTTAGGTAATTACAATTGAGTCAAGATGGGACTTTACTATGAATTATATTCTGTGCAATATTGGAATGTGCAATATTGAATTCGTATATGCCTTATTCATGAAGTCCATAGGTAAACACACACTGCAAGGTTCGAAATGACAAGGCCTATCCTTGCACGTCCAGAAACATTGTTTCATTATTATAGATATCGTAGAAGATTAAAAATGAGCAACGAGTGAATTTCCAAATTAATTTGTTTATTTAAATCCTTAGGCGTTTTTGTAGGCATTCAAATCTTCTGATATAACTTTGCCGCTTGCATGCTCCAGCATGTATAGTCCACAGCCTTTGGTTGCTGCTTGTTTTGTGGGGAGCTGGAAGGCATTTCTGTAGCCTAGATCATGTGCTATTTAGCATCCTCTCTATAAGGGAAGGTGAAAAAACCTCTTTCATTGTCCCACTTCAATATTTTTTACATCTGTAGATGTTAATATGTTTCATGACAGGCTGCGAGGTACTAACTTTGTTGTGGCACAGAATTTTACCCAACAACGAAGAGGTCTCAATTCATTACTCTAAATAATACTTCAACACGAATGACGAAAGTAACACTCGAAATTATATTATCATGTGCGACGTTTTTATTTTGAAAGTAAACAGAATCCCCCGATAGTCTCGGTGACGATCTTATCTACGTATAGCCTCGGCAACTTTTTAAATTATGTCAAAATTATGAAAGTGAAGTACTATACTATCTTAATAACTTTCATTGTTACATTTTCATACTGATAATAAACAATATAATTTACAAAAATGGTCAAAAAAGAGCTGGAAATTTAATGAAAAGTAAAAATCACTAAGTGGAGAAAATGTAGCCAATGAAATGAAAATAACATAGAGAAATTCTTTTACTTTCTTAACTCATTGCCGTTTCTTGAGCAGTATTTTCAGTTCTTTGACTCAAACAACAAGATAAACGTTCAGTTTGTTTGGTGAATTATTAATCTAAAATTCGATATTATTTTGATAAAACAAATTAACTGTATAATTTACGACATCACTGTGTAGCTAAAACATAATCAGCTGCTGGCAGAGTCTAAACTTTATGTAAAACATAGTTCAAAGAAGTGTAAGAAGCGTTAACTTGATTATACTGATCGTTTGGAAGCAAATGCCTATACTTCTAATCAAAATTGTGAACAATGTATTCATTCAGCGTTTAATAGTCATGAGCAACTTCAAAAACCATCTATATAGGCATATTGGATGTGTCAATAGACAACATGATTTTTCTTCAAGTGGTTGAGTTGTTGACTTCTTGGTAGTTGCAACCATTCAGCCGCTCTGAAAGTGACAGTCAAGATTCGCAGAACTCTAACATGGTAAATTAAAAACCAGTCCAGAAACAGGAAACATAACCAAGTATATAGCGATCAGTGATTACGAATTGTCGTGTCAAGTAAGCATAATACGTATGATATATATGGACATATGTATTTCAAATAGAGTTTAATTCGCATTTCACTGTATGTTACAACAGTAGACAAATAAGGTGATGGATTTTTAAAAACAGTTAAGAATCTAATAACAGCGAATTTATGGAAAGTTAGCTTCCAGTAAATTGGGAGTGATGTGACATTCATGTCCTAAGTGCTTAACATTTAAAAACATGAATAAATAACTCATAAAATCTTGAAAATATACTCATAGATCATAAATCAAATGATCATAATTACTACGCATTTACCCTCTAGCATTGCTTTCAAATTTTTGTTGGACATATCTTTAGGTATGTGTGCTTGCTTGGAAAAGAATAAGGCAATAGGAACAAGCCGTTTGACCCATTCTTGGGTTGATACCCAACTAGTCGTAACGAAAAAACCTATTAACGTATCAAATTACGTTGTATACCATATACATATAGATTTTTTCCAAAATACTACAAGCAGTTACGGTATTTTCATACTGGATTATACACATAAATTAACAATTGAAAAATTAAAAATATGAACTTTTAAATCAAAGGTTTATTATTTACCCTTGAAATTTCAACAATTTACTCTCTCTTATAGAGTATATCACCAACGAACTATAATATGAAACATGATAATTTTAACTGTGAGCAAAAACATAGGACGAAATAGATAATGAAAAAATATTCCGTGCTGAATCGTATCTGCACTTTATGTGATTAGTCAAAAAGATAAATAAATTCTGCAGCATTTTTCAACTGTTATGTGGAATTTCCTCATTACATAATGCCCAGCCTGAAAATAGCTATTATCGTTGTTATCAGTTTGAATGTTATTATCAAACACTTGAAAACATTTATGACTCCTTTCTTGCTGCAGGCCTGAATTACAAGCTTTTTAAAAATGGAAACGCCTTTAACCAAATATTCGCTACAACCTAAAGTCGAGATCATGTATTGAAAATTTATTCATGAGGGTAAAACACTAGCTGCCATTGTTTTTAATTACTCCTAAGCATGTGCAGTTGGTTCAGTTAACATTCATTTTTTTTATTGTTGCATATCAAACATATGCACTGAAGCCTCACAAATGACGATATAACTTCGGGAAATCAGGTCAAATAAATTATTCGAAGGACCTAGTCCGTACATGATCCACTCATATGAGTGGCCTCTATGATTCTTAGACTAACCCCAAGTTGAGTGAGAACTCTGGGAGGTCCGATCCCTGACAACATGAGTAGCTTGGGCGTGTGGATGGCTCCAGCGCAGAGCACTACCTCCTTCATGGCAGTTGCTGTATACTGCTGCTGGGAGAAAAGCGTTAGGAGAATATGAGAGGCGGAGTATGTTCTAGCTGCAGAAGAACAAACTAGAATTAAAATAAGTAGCTCAAAAATAATTACGAATGAAAAAGTTTTTGTGATCCTGTAAGTAATTTTTCGGATCATACCCAAACCCACTATGAATGTATGTATATGACGCCGAACTATAATGGAAAACGATTTTTCAAACAAATTTTGTATATTTCCCCTGTTCAATCTCAGGTTTTGCAACTATTACACACAAACACTTATGATAGTTAAGTGTGTATTTTAAAAGTTGTAACAATCTTTGGCATGAAAAATGAACAAAATTAATAGTTCAAAAACTCTATTTTAGAGAAAGAGATCGCAGCAATGTAACGAATAATCTACGTCCCTCGCAACACAAGTATATGCTCAAATCCAAATACGAGTATCATTCCAATTTCCAGGATATCAAACGCGAAAAGGGTGCAAATCGGCGTAGTAAAAAATGAAAGGTGTTTTTATATCTGTGAAATCATAATATTCACCAACGAATACAGGGAAATCATTCATCCTGGTGATCAAAAGATAGTATGGAATAAGCTCAGTATCACTTAGACCAGTGGTTCCCAACCTTTTTGTGATCAAGTACCACTTGGAGGTCCCGTACAGTCGCCGCGTACCACCTGGTTCGTCAGCCACAAAAGATGTTATTTCTTGTCGATAAATGCAACTAATACTACATACAGGGTGGGGCAAGTCAAATGCCCGAGTTTTGAAAGGCTATTAGGAAAATTAAAACAATAGGTACAGAATTATTTGTTGATTTATTCGAATCAGTATACAATGCCGTTTGTAGGCTCCCTTTTTGAAGATGGCATCGAGAAGATGGCGGCCATCTGTAGCGATACACTATTGAAGGCGATGTCTGAAGTTTTCGGTTGCTCTTCGGCACATCTCAAGGGGCATTGTAGTGATTTCATCCTGAATTCACATCTTCAATTCTTCCAAAATGTATGGCCGACTTCAGAACACTTTCTCCTTCAGATATCCCCACTGGTTGAAGTCGCAAATGCACAAATCAGGTGAGCGTGGGGGCCACTCGACATCACCCCTCCGAGAGACGAAGCGTGCCGGGAACATATGTCGCAATTTGATCATTGCAACTTGATCAGTGTGGGCTGTTGCTCCATCCTGTTGGAATCAGATGTCTGCCAGATTTGTTTCCTCACTTAATTCTTCCAATTTCGGTTCAAAAAAGTCTTCCAACATCGCACGATAACGTTGAGAGTTGGCGGTGACAGATCTTCTATCCTCCTCAAAGAAATAAGGCCCAATTACCCGAAATTTGGAAACTCCACACCACACAGTAACTTTAGGAGAATGGAACGATCTCTGGTGAAGTTCTCTTGTGTTGTCTTCGGCCCAATAACGACAATTTTGCTTATTCACGTTTCCAGAAAGGTGGAAGTGCGCCTCGTCATTAATGAAAAAAGTTGATTGTTCGTGGATGCGGTTCAACATTTCCTGGCAGCAATTCCTGCGATTTTCAAAGTCAGTGGGCTTCAATTCTTGAACAATCGTTATTTTGTATGGATGGAACGATAAATCGTAACGCAATATCCGCCTTAAAAATCGGTTAGACATGGCCAATGGAAGTGAATGCTTCCGGGCAGAGCGTCGTGGTGACTGTTCGACAGCTGCGTGAACTAAGGCCACATTTTCCGGTGTTCTTACCGGTTTTGGTCCTCCACTACCCCTAGGTCTTCTTGTGAAACCAGTATCTTCCAATGCTTCAACCCGACACTTGATTGCCTTGCCATCAGGGATAGAACCATGACGTGGAATGTCGAAATGTATGCGGAAGGCGCGCTGAGTGGCGACGACAGAATGGCCGTTTTCGAGATACGTGCGCACTGCAAAGCCGTGATGTTCAATCGACCAAGGCATGGCTGCTGCTGAAAACAGCAAAATTTGGTGGTCACAACGATACTACACACATCTTACCATCATCACCACAGGCGTTGTAAGTGCCTTTCAAAACTCGGGCATTTGACTTGCCCCACCCTGTATTATCCGCTAATATGTAGCATTAGTTGCATTTTATCTTAATACGCTAATAATTAGCGCACGAGGTAAGTGTAATATTTGAATTTAACGGTGGGCCGCTGGGACAAGATGGGTGGCGTGTGGCAACATTTGCAAATCGTTGCCAGATTGTCCTGTGTTAGGCAGTAAACATTTTTGTGAAGTCAAAAATGACAAACTAAAAGTTGTTCATGACCCCAAAAGTGTTCGCGTACCACCTGGAAGGCCCTTGGATACCACTAGTGGTACGCGTACCACACGTTGGGAACCACTGACTTAGACTGAGCTGTCAAAGCAGGGTGGAGTGTCCTTCAGTTCTGTGAAATTCAATCTACAGCAACGATACAAAAAGGCAACCTATATTATTGCATCAGATAACATGTATGTGTTGAAAATTTCACTGAAAGAGTTGCTCCGGTCTTGAGTGCCTCTGGCGAAGACTTCGGTTGCGACCTAATGTGGATTGCAACTGGGAGGTGTCGTGGGGTGGAAAGATGTAGTTAGTAAGGTGGTCGTTTCGAGGGTGGATGGTCGAGAGCTGTGGAAACTAAGGTAGTCAGCTGCGACGGGGACGAGACGTTGCGATTTGGAGTCTCTGCCCACGGCGTGAATTGTCAAAATTCTAAACATCTTGGATAAATTTTTTTCTAACTGTTCCTAAGTTTGTGTGTTTGAGTCTTTCATATTCCTTACTCTGCGCTCCAATCTGTAATGCATTGGTTTAACCTCTAAGTATTCTTTTCAATTTGAAACTGCATTCATGAAAAACCTTGAATAGATGGTCAGCTCGCTGCCGTTTAAACGAAGATGTGTTCGCTAAGACGAACATCCTAACTTGCCTGTGAATAGTTCTTGCCTTAAATTCTTTCTCTTCATTTTTCTTGCGTATTCAAACTATACCTACCATCTTTTTTTGTAAGGAGCAATTGAATTTTTCTGGCTTCTATTTGAGTTTTCCAATTACTCTTCTTGACTAAAAGTCTTCGTTACACTGACAGTAGTAAACAAGGAGGTAATTGGGGTTCTGTACTTGTGACTACCTTGTAATAAGGGATGGGGTAACATTCAGTTTATGAATTGAGACCGGGGTGTAACGTGCCTAACGATATTGTTGTTGTAGTATAATTACAGCAGCAGTTGGGAAAGTTTGAGACAGTGAGCTCCCACCACTATGTCCTTTCTCCTCAATCGATCTTCCGATTCTCCAGCGACGCTTATCTGGTTTGCTATGCATTCACTTGCTTGAGCATAAACCTCAGTGTTATATACGTCGTAAACTGAGGTGATTAGGCTGACAGTTAATACTTTTCCGTCTTCACCCTATTTGCTGTTGGGGGCTTCTGTCTTGATTGAGGAGTCTCTACAAACTTTGGTCAGTAAAGTTGTTCGGTATTGAAGTTGAATATATTGACTGTTCTAATCCTAAAATATAAACATAAAAATTACTCAACAAACTCAACATTTGGAATTCCATTTCTAACTTTAAGCACGATGGTGTGGATAAATCTCCACACATGCATGATCATGTTCCATTTTGCGCTAAAAATAAATTGAAAGAAGACCATACAATTTTGTTTAACTGTCTGCTGAGGAAGTATTCTACACGTTTTCAAGATTAAAAACGTTTATTTAATATTATAAGTTGGAGCAATATGCTCCTGGATCTGACACTGCCCAGCAGGAATAATGAACATTCTGAATTGTGGAGGTGGTGCAGTTATCCGCATCCCCATAATTTTTCAGATTCTCATCCGTATCCGCACTCTTTATAGCGAATGTCTTAAATATTGCATTATTATGGTAAAAAGGTCACATTTCCTTTCATTTTATCGATAATTGGAAACCCATCAACTAGTCTTTAAACTGTGTTTAATAAATACTTCTTGTAGTGCTTGTGTGATGCATAGGATAAAGTTGAAAACTAGTATATGCTTGTGCAAGGGACAGACTGGAAGAAACAGGACTGAACATGTGATGCTCTCTAAGGATATGTCGTCAGTTGTCACAGTGTCACATTAGTTGTGGTCCTGCGTTCACTCAGCTTGATTCAAGTGATCTGCATGCGCTTATTCATTTGTCGTTTACTGAATTTTAATTATTGAACCACAATCAGATAGTGTAAACACCAAAAAAATATTCTTCTCATCACGTTGTATTAGTAAATAGTTGACTCGAAGCAAAATCTTGTTACACCTAACAGAGAGAAACCCGTATCAAGTCCTATAGTTTTATATACCAGACAAAAAGCAAACACATGGAATAGACATACAAATATAGAGATGAGTTGAATGTTTATAGGGTTGACTCAATTGTTTTCACCACTCTTGTCAAAGTCTTGACGCTGAATACCTGTGTACTGAAGTACTAGCGTGTTTGAGTGTACATATAAACATTTAAGTGTTCAAGCGGTTGAGCGTTTGCATGTAGCTAGTGTGTTCGAAAGATCCCTTCGGCTATGAACCAGCAATTGGATGTTGAACTGCAGAGACGACCGTTATAGTTTCAGAAGACTCAAAACGAGCGTTCGTTCCGGTAGTGCTCGCTTACGGATGTATAATAGCTGTTAAGGGGCACCGGAAGTCGGGCGGAGTCTCAGCGGTATATAGTGCAGAATCCTGCCTGCTGGAGGCATGAAGGTTGCAGCTCTCTCTGCTATCTTCTGTGTATCTGATACTCCCATGCAACTGCAGCGCCTTATGAAATCTAAGGATTTTACTTTGATGAGAGATTAGTTCGGTCTGTAGATTCCTTATTCTGATGTGCGATAGCGATTATGGTCACTGCTTCACATTACAAAACGACATATCAAAAAGAAACGACTGCACGCACTTCTGCGTCTTACGTTCAGTGCTGCTTCAGTGGAGTTTAGGTAGCCGTTAGAGAGTCTGGGAGAACTTCATTGGGTTTTGTTGAATCAGAACTTGAGATGAACAAAAACAAATATATTTCAGAGATTTTAGAAATCAAACTACTTTTTTGAGCTAGTGCTCATTGGTAAAAAAAAGTATTGGTCGCTTAATCAGGACTCATGTACGGAAAGTCACTCAGGATTACTGAAGTTCCATATCCCCATTTCATTATCAGTAGTGAATGACCACTCACTTTGCCAGACTTGAGCCTCATATATTTTGGTGTCTGAACCATGTTGAAAAAATAATTTTCAAACGTCTGAGATCAAATTTGAAAACAATGAAAGAGAATTTAAGTCATATGAGATAAAATTTCCCAAACCATTATTAGAGACTGTTGGTCCTTAGCAATGTATAAAGTACGGCAACATAACTTCTTCTTTTTAAAAGGGAACTTCCTTACCTTGTATCTTTAGTACTGTACAGTCGCTAAGCAACCATCATATCCACTTGACACATGTCAAGGCATGTATGCTCGAAACATTTTTCTGACATTTTACGAGAAGTGTTCAGAATGCAATTACAGAGCTATGTTTTGTTAAGTGACGCTTCTCACCTGACCCTTGAATGTGTACTGTACGCCTTGTACCTTCTTCTCCTCGTCAATGAGTACCTGTGAATAAACCAATTATGAATAAATAATTTGGTGAAGGTAATGGTGAATGACTTGAAAATGAAATTCGGAATTGAGATTCCTCGTCCTTTCATTGACGTTACTCCTGGAGGTCTCACTGACACAGTTTGTGTACAGAAATAACTGAGTTTACTTACTTGGATGACGCCATTTATCCGTCAAAATGACTCCCTTATTCATTTAACCATAATATTTACTCACTTCCCTTATAACATAACACAATTTACTTATCATGATAACTCAGCTTGCTGACTGAAGTTCCTCCGTTGACACGCCAGGATGACTTTGTACTCATCTCGGTAACATAGTTTATTCATTTAGGTTAATTTAATTTATGCAGCAAGGCACCTCAGTTTATTCATTAAGAAGATTTTCCTTCTTCATCAAGGATTTCAGTTCACTTACCAGGGAACTCTGTTCTATCATCGAGATGACAGTTCCATCGCTAAAATCCCATTACTTCCTATCTATTACTGTTAAAGAATTATTGAACTGAAATCAGAACTGATACGCGTGTATTATAAGCATTGTATTGTGGATACCAAAGGCGCCGGATTACTATAAAATACTCAATTGTTTCTGGTATTAGCTTTCTTCTTTTGCACGGCCATGTTATCGGCAGATATGATACAGAATGGAAGTTTTTTATGTATTCAAGAAAAATATTCATTTCAAACACAATAATTCGTCGTAAATCTTTAATACATTTGTCTTTATTATAATTAAAATTATTGAAATCTAAACCGTGGAATTTCCACGGAAACTGTCTAGTTTTTTATATTAACTACTTTTAAACATCTTGTATGGGATATTTTGAGAAGACTTGATCTGCAAATTGAACGCTTTTAACAATATTGAAACAAAGAACAATTAGTATTTTATGAATTACTTTTTTTATCTTAATGATGATATCATTTTGGATGCTAGAGATTCATCACGTAGCGCTTTATAAGATTGTAAATTTTTACCTCCATTATTAATATTCGATGGATATACAGTCTCTTCGCATGCATGCATAAGAATTTGATCTGTTTTGAAACCTGCATATTTTTGATGAAGACAAACGTTGTTATAAATAATTTTAATTCTAAACTGAAGTTTCCAAAGTATTCCCTGAGATGCGAGCGATTAAAACCTATTTATTTCATTTAAAATTTTGTTTGCCGATTCCTGAATAAAGAATTTACTAAAAATCACTTTTTTTATTGAAACCTTTGAATTCATTACTTACAGAAGAAAAATTTTATGCCTATATAAATTATAATTCGTCATATTTTTCTTTGAATGAAAATTAAATTACCCCTTTACTCTGATTTAAAGTGTTGGAAATGTTCCCATGATTCAAACTTTCTGGTTTTATTTGATAGAAAATGTCAAAAACTATCTGGTAATATCAAATATTTTCTAAGTAGTTTAACTTTCCAAGGTGTAATGACATATTTAGGTCTATTTGTAAGCAAATTGAAGCGATTAGCTACTTTTTATTGCGGTTATCAATATAAATTTATAATACTATTCGAAACATACTCTAGAATTAAAATATCCGACATATCGTAAGATGCTTCCAAAAATTGCACTCGAAAAGTAGCCATTGAAAAAATTAAAGAACCCGCAAGAAAAGTAAACCTTAAACTAATTTATCTGAAAAATGCAGAATGTTGGTTTCTGGACCTTTTATGCGATTCAAACTGAATTCACTAAAATTCTAAGGAGAAAGTCTGACGAAGCAAACAGGGCGACTTGCCTACGAACATGGCGCACATCAAAACCAATATCAGGAACTACCACTATTCAAGAACTTCTGAGTTTGAAAATCGCTTCTATTGTCGGCGTGGATTGATTTTAGGTTGAGTGTAGACTTGCTGACTGGCTCCACTTGGTGTCGAGACAATAAACTGCACCCATTAATTGTGTTGCACTCCAGCTTCTTGTACGGACCCTATTCAATTCTATCTTCATAATTTCATACGGGCCAATGATAACTGGGCCGCGGGCTGCAGTTGGCCAGCGAGCCTTAATTTAGACACCCCTCTTCTATACACTCGCCAAGAAGACTTCCTTACATCACGAAGAGCAATTTATTCCCTCACAAAGAGGGCTGCTCACTCACCACGGTGGCACAGTTCACACACCAAAACCACTTTACTCACCGTGGTAACTGTTGCTCTAGGGAGAATGTGAAGATTGCTCCGACTCGCGACAGGTCGCAAGAACGCCTCACCAGCAGAATTTCGTAAGCCATTGAGGATGGTCATTTGTACCGGACTGAACCCTGAGGTGAGGATGTCGAAATTTCAGGAAATTTCTTCTTCTTAACAGTTTATACATTTTCATGTAACGATTTACCATGAGCGCCTTCATTCCTAAAATAAACTTTTTAAATATTTTATCTTCCTTATTATTCACGCCATTCCATAGACCTCTGAGATACTGCATGGGCATATGAAACGTCAATCTCACCAATGTTTAAAGTAATATTAAAAGTAATATCAACGCAATAAGATCAACGAAATAGATAGAATGCATAAAAAATTAACAACGTAGGTGAAAAGTAGTTAATTATTAAATAATTAAAAAGTATAGAGAGAAGATGATTATGAACACTAAAGAGAAGTTTGGAGGTGTTTCCTTGCTCAAAACTATAAGCTTCTAGAGAGTTTTGTGGAAAAAACTGTGGATGGAAGTGCATCACAATATGAGACTGGTGTACTTAGTAGTATTTCGAAAAGGCCCCCGAACAGTAGCAGTACCATCCTAGACGTGTTCAATTCTACGAACAATGTACAAAGTTAACATTTCATCGAAGTTTCAACAATTATGAGTGGTTTCATAGTAAGTGTAATATCAAAATAGTCTAACAACGAAATACTTGACAACAATAGCTGTCTCATCGAAGTACAGCAAGTATCAGCATACCATACGGCCATACAAGAAGGCTTCGAAAGATTAACGACCTCAGAGTTGCAATCGCAGAGAATTGAATGAACTCTGTTTATAAAACATCTAAAACCAGTTTTCAAAGTTGTATCAGCTCAATGTGAGTAAATAATGTATGTCGAAAACCTCAAGCTGTGAAGAGAATGGTTGCAAATCAATGTTTTAGCACATTAGAAAAGTAGTATTAAAATCTGGGCAGTATCATAGGAAAGTAAATTAACAGAACGTCATGAAATTGACACAATGAACAACCTACACTTACCGATCATTGTAGGGCCGTTAGAGTCTATGACGTCGTAACCCAGCTCGTTGGCAGCAGCACGGAGCGAGTTTTCTAAAGGTAGGCCATCGGAACGAGTGATGACGTTCACTGGCCCTCCAGTGCCGTGATACTGGTCTGAACAAAGAAGAATGTACTGTGTTATTGCATATTCCTAGAATTTTTTGCTATTTCTAAATATATACAATATTTTGAGAATCTTTTTTCTCAAGATTAACAAGGTTGGATTCAGGAAGTTAGTGAATATCTTCAAAGAAAATCTGTAATTAGATGTTACTGGAATTTGATTAATGTTCATGAAACAAAAAACTTGTACGTAACTAATTATGAACTGAAATCAGTCTGATATCCAACATATACTTGCCTACGAGATCGTCGATGATGATTCGCACATACTAAATCCAGGTCACATCAATGTGGTTTGCAAACTATTCGTTCACAACAATATGAAATACACGTACGACAACAACTTCCATCGTGCATATAATCAAGTATTTCTTACAGGGTTGAACATCTCATCGAACACTGGCGTTATTTGGTGGCATGTGACAAGCACATTTGAAAATAACAATCATTTTTCATTGCCTTGTATCAGAGTTGGAGTGTGTTGACTTCCTACTTTAATTAGAACCAAGGAAATTCAGAAAATGTATGTGTTCCACTGAAACAACAAAATTTTTCAAAAAAATTCAAGTTTTCACTAACATATGGAATCAAATCCACATCCGTCTTCAAATAGGAATTATCTTTTATATAATTGTGGTTTTAACGTCCATTAAAATTATTATTTTTCTCTTATATTTTATTTTCCTCACATACATTTTTTCTCTCACATCATTCGTATTTTTATTGGCGTGGATCCGTAAGAACCAAGACAAATACAATTGTATTGACAGTTTTTATACCTTCGTGGTGATATCTATTAGCATTTACTGCTTCATAAGCGTGTGCCTAACTTGTTTCTAGAACATATATTTTTCTTCACATACATGCACGTCAACCTAAAGTTCATTGTAGTTTAATGCAACTCTGTATGAATTTATTCCAAAATTTCCGTACTGTGCGGTGGGTGAACAGACGACACAACATATGAGAAGTAGGTTAAGTTATTCGACAAGCTACGAAGATCAACAATAAGTGAGGAAAATTATGTAAAGATAGCATAGAAAATATCTGTTTTCAGGAAATAACGATTTACTGCAATATCGTTGCGCTCAATTTAATAATCTACTTCGAATTTTTCAACATTAATAGAATAGAGAAAGTATCGTATCGTATTCAATCGTGCCAAGTAGAATAATGCTTAATCACAAATAACTTTTTTTGAAGCAGGGTTACCTTTGATAACCTGAAAATAGATATCATTATTTAGAATGATATTTATGTGAGTACATTCGTTCACAAAGAGACAATCTCGTCATGATATACAGGACGATTCCCAAAGAAATGACGCTGTTCTTCTGCAATTATTATCGACGCGAATGACCATATACTGCTGAAACAAACTTTATTTAAAGAAACATCGAGATTTTTTAATGAAATTAGGTTTTACAAATGATTCACTTGATATATTAGCCGCATTTCTTGACAACATTGTAATTTGTTCTCAGTTTCATTTAGCACCAGTGCAGGATTTTAGACAAACTTCATGCTACTTCTTGTTCAATTTTGTTTCTCAGCAACTGTGTATTAGGTGATTTAGTAACACACAGTTTTTTTAGCGTATCCCCAGAAATATACATCATTTGTGGATAAATAACCATCTATATGGCCATTTTCACTATCTGCAAGGACAAAGCTGATTATAGTTTCATTATGAACACTTAATGACCTCACAAGTGGTAGTTCTGTGTTTCTGTGAACTCTCGAAATGCAGATTGATATGTGTTTTAATTGGTGAAGTTATTTTTTATGAAAAGAAGTCTGTTACCTCTCTATCACCAGCTTGGTCGACTGGTGAGCGAATCTGCTTGCGAGCGGAAAGACCCGGGTTCGAATCCCGCTGCCGACATGGTTGACGCGGCTAGAAATACGGCATGGGACTTGGGTAAACAACCGAATAATTATCGAAATAATTATCCGACCCAAGAATGGGCCAGAAGGTTCGTTCCTATAGCCTCATTCTATTCTATTCTATTCTGCACTTCTATTACTACCGTAAAATACAAGCAAATATATTCCCACTCTTCTTAAGTTAAGAGTACTGAGACATAGTGAAACTGTCTGGTCTCAGAATAGGGAGCAAATAATTACGGTTCACGTGGACCCAAAATACTACAAACCACGACTCCACAATGTCTTATATTGAATAAAACTTATATGAACACTCTACTGCAATTAGTTTAATTTTATTGACAACAAAATATGTTAGTCATTTTTATCACCCTGTAGGTGTATGCAGCTACAGGAAGTGTACCTTGAAAGACTAGGATACCTTATTACCTGTGACCTGATCTCGATCACCCTGGTAGTTCTCGGACTTCTTGAAGTAGGGCAGCACGGCGTCGTAGTTCCATCCCTCGTTACCGAGTACCTCCCATGAATTGAAGTCAGAGCGGTGTCCTCTTGCGTAATAAAGGGCATTGAGGGCAGTGCTGCCTCCTACCATCCGACCTGAGATGATCGTAGAAGCCTGTAAATAGATATTTTACCAGAGACCTCAGAAGGAATGCAGTGTACGTACATGTATATAAATATCATAGATTCTTGCATAATAAGCATGATGTGAACTGCCGTAGAGAGACAAGATTGTTGACGCTGTTCCATTTATAATCATACTGTTAGCTTTTGTATGTGTCCAGCATTTAAATAGACTCGACGGTCTTTGTTTGAAATTAAACGTAATAAAAGAGTCTCGAGAAAAAATCAACAAATGCAGAGACAGCACAGACAAAAACCCACCAGAAGAGTTTCTCTAAATGCGTAAATGACAGACGACTCAAAAGAGATACTGTTGGACCACTAGTTGACTTCGATGGCTCAACTCAGACAGACAACAAAAGCAAAGCCAGAATTTTAAACACGTGCTTTACTTCTATTTTCACTTGTGGAGACAACTGAAATACTGCAACTTTACGCTTTAAACCCGGGAAAATTTTTGACGAACAGTATCTACACAATAAAAGAAGTAGAAAAAGAACCCATCTTTCTGAACCCATATAAATCAACCAGTCCTGACGGCCTTGCTCCCCGAATATTTGAAAAAAACAGCTGAGGTAATTAGAGATGCCCTTAGCAAACACCTTTAATCGATCGCTCGAAACTAGGATCGTTCCAGCTAATTGGAACCAGGCACTTCTATTTTTAAAAAAGGGGACAAAAAAAGCACCCATTAACAATCACCCAATCAGGTATACATGACATTAGGAAAACAATAGAAAGATTATCCAAAGTCCACATAACACAACATCTCCAAGCCCAAACCTGATTGCTGACAGCCAACATGGAATCATAGAGAAACAGATCTGCTGAGCAAACCTCTTCGATTTTTTTCAGATAAGGCAAACGCCTATACGACTGTACAAAAGCCTTAGACTTTGTATACCTCTACTTTCAGAAAGCCTACGATAAAGTTCCCCATGAAAGACTAATGACCGAAATGAAGGCACATGGAGTAGGAAGCCAATTCTTTCGATGAATACGAAACTGGCTCCCTGGTCGGACTCATCAAGTGATGATTCATGATAAAAAAAGCGTCTGAAATTCGGGTGAGATCTTCAGTGGCATTGCAACAAACTTTGAATACAAGTCAAGAAAACATCATGTTATCACTCTATAAAGCATCAGCGCGACCACATCTAGAATATGCAGTGCAACTGGAGTCTCCTACCCTGCGACAATACAACGACAAAATGAAAAAAAAAATCAGCGTAAAGCAACAAAGATGATTCCTGCACTCAGGAATCTTAGCTACGAAAGGCGTCTCCAGCAACTTGAGCTCATTTGTTTATAACAAAAGAGACTGCAAGGAAAACTCATCGAGCCCTATAATTATTTCAATGGCTTCAACGATGTTACCTTAGAAACACCTTTTAACAGAGACGATAACGTGCAAACTGGAAATAACTGCCACAAATTAATAAGAACTTTCACTAAATCCCAGGCCATAAATTACTTTCTAGTCAAAATTACCTGAACCTGGAATCAGCTACTCGAAAAAATCGTTTCTGCCGTCACTGAGACGTTCAAAAATCGTATCCGTAAATTCTGGGAAAGGAACCCCCTCAATTCTGTACGGTACTAATTCCATATCATTCTTAACTCTGGGCCTGTGTATGTATGTTTGTAGTATGTTTGCATGACTGAAATGCTTGTAATTGATTAAGTTGCACGTAATTGGTTCAAATATCTATGTATAATTCAGGTGTTTGTACGTGATTGATGTCTTCACTCTACATAGACGGCGATGGACTTGGTAGCAACCCAAGAATGGACTAAACGGCTCATTCTTGTTGTCATATTTTATTCTATTCTTATGACCATCAAATAAATGGATGATCGCAAGAATATTTTGGGAAAAACCTCTCATTGTCTTTTGGAACTTTTTTAAGACTTAGATGAAACTGTTACAATGAATAAGGTCATTAGAAATTGTTCCATTCATCAAGTAATATAAATCATGGATAAAATGAGTCAGCAAACAGCGAATAGGTGAAGTGAAAATATGAAATGGAAGATCATCAATATTATGCATAAGTAAGTGTAACCTACTTCTTTATTTAGATTGCATGGCTAAGAAGATAACAATGCCGAGAGATTACAGATTTTGAACGTAAAATTTGATGTCAAAAACCGTTAGGTGCTGCGTGGGAATGATGAAGCTATGATCACGCATTAATGTTGGTATCCAAAATTCAGTTAGACAATGTATGGCAGCTCTCGAGTAGATGTGGATAATGATAGACATATATATTGAATATGCTGTAAGTACTGGCAAACATGTAAATATGATAGAATATGCCAGTAGGTCAACATGTTCGTAAATATTTGTCAACTATGATGATCACCAATCCCGTATATAAACATGCTGGCAGATTCGGATATATTACATAATCGTAGATCTACGTAAGCATGATTGTTCAAAAAAAAGGCTGATTGATCATGGTTAGTTTTTATCCTCTCACTGAGTGAAGAATTCCGAGCGATATTTTTATGTATGGTATTCTATTCAATATTTCTGCACGTTTCCTCATCAGTGTACCTCGTGAAGGTAGAATATGTGCATAGTTTAACCATTGCAGCAATGCAAATAAATAACTTAGTCGACATGCGTTAAGGCTTAGTGTTGCTTTCATCTTCCAGATTAGAATAAAAGCAGGAACCATGGAGGGATTCTATAACTCGAACGCAAAATGATCTACAGAAGAATTAAAACATTCCCATGATCCAATTCTACATCAATATAATAGATACAAGATAATAATTGACCGTCAAGTGACCTGGGTTGAACACAACATTGCCAGAACAGTGATTTTTCCCAACGTGCTCTGAAGTTCTTACATTTACAAAAACGGTTGGTGTAACTAGTGCATGGATGTATGGATGTTTGTGAAGTGTACACAAATATAAAATTGAATATAATCTTTTTCAATTTTTCACAGTCTCTTTATCTAACATCACAATCGAGCAGCCATTGCATACCAGAGATAACCATTACATTTAAAGTAAGCCAACGATTAAATAATACGTTGTAACAATAGTATGAAAAATTAGGTGTTACCAATAAGAAAACCCCTGTCTCATACGTTTGATTTTCATTTTCTAGTTTTGTAACGAAAAACACAGTTTTGGAAGATAAAGTATGTTTCTATTATGCAAGAATACTTTACGTCGTCTCATGGTAGTTAACGAATTATTTCTCGTCACACATAAACTAAGGAAAAAATAAACTATTATTGTTGAATTATTGTTGGAAACGAAGCTGTGAACTCAAAGCATTAGCTTAATTTGCAGCATCGTGAAAATGTTGCGTGCTGTCAATCCACAACTCCAGTATCATATTGGTTATTTCTTCTTAGAAGCCAAAATATCCTACAACGATAAGTTTAATTTTTATTTTTCATTGTAAGTTCAGTTTCTGGATAGCATTATGTGCGTCTGACAAAGATGTGTCCGAGCCCGAATTTCCTGTTAGGACGATCTGCTTATCATCAAATTTGAGTGCAGCGAACGGAAATAAATATGAAGGTTGGTTACGAAAATACGACTCATTGAAGCCTATATCTATCTTGTACAAACATATTCTAAAGGGCACCGAGAATAAATTAGAAAAACATGTATTAGGTAAGCAACAAGCCATAATATTATCAATCAATACAGTGCATATCATCGGCATATGAAACTTTTTTTAATTATGTTTACAAATTTATATATTTCAAAATATTTTTCATTCATTTTTTATTTAATTTTTTTTCAATAAACCTTTGAAAATTTATTTCTAGCATAAATGACCAGTTTTTGCTTCTAATTAGCAGGCAAAAAATCCAACATAGTAGGCAATAAAATAGTCATTACCATACTATTTCTGAAGGAGTCTCACTGTGAAATTTACCAATTTCGACGAAAGGAATGAAATACACGCATTTGTAACTTCATAAAAGCCAGAATGGTAATCAAAAAATCACAATAATTTTTGAACTCGGGATGGTAGCTGAAGAAATATCAACAACCAGAGTTCAGAGCGTGATAAATAGACGGCTCGAAGAGTAAAAGCCAGTTTTTGTCACCCTGGACAGAAAGTTAACGGAAATATTGAACCTAATAACCATGACGAAGATTAGGAACGAATCATAATCAGTTTAATTTTTTAAAACATAATTTTAATAATTTACCAGATTCTAACACGCATAATGGGCCGGACTATGACATTCATTTTTGGTTGCTTCCTGACTAGTACAGTGTCTTGACCCTGACGTATTTAGATGGTAGAATCATAGACCGTATAATTAACTACACCTTGACTCATGTGTTTCTGGACTCGTACTAATTGGTTTTTGACCCTAAAATTCGAGCAAAATTTGTCTCAGTTCTCGACCGAAAATTCGGAACTCGACCAACCTGAGAGTAGCACTCAGCTTGTTCAGCATCCCGAGTCGACTGAGACCGAAATGCTGAGCGTGGTAAAGATTTAGTTGTTATTCACCCACGTTGCCGTTAAGTTATCTCTCCGTTCATTAGTGTTGTAAATAACACTGTACACGTGTTAATGCTGTGTTGCTTGCATTTTGGTGTTCCTTAACCCTCAATCATACCTCCTAAGAAGAGTTCAAGTGATAGTGATCAAGCAAAGAAGAAACTCTTGCGAGCAACGATCGAAATAGAGAAGGAAATCATAGCAAAACACGAAAGCAGAATGCGGGTTTCGGACCTCGCTGTGCTGTATGGCATACCGAAGTGAACTATATTCATGATCCTGAAAAATCTATTACGTTCATATATTTTTTTATGCAAATTAATAGATAATGTCATACTTACTGTTAGAATAGATGATTTTTCATCAATATATGTATAGTTTTAGTGATGTATTACTGTTCATTTTGGTCTCGAGAACAAATTATTTGCTTTTACACTATTTTTTATGGGAAAAATAGATTCAGAACTCGACCAAACCGGTTCTCAACCAGTTTTCAGGAACGGATTACGGCCGAAAACCGAAGCCAGACCAGGACCCGTGTTGTTGGCTGCACCCTGCCATGAATAGCTGGACAGGTCAAGACGCGTCGAGTCCATCCTTCCAGCCCCGTTATTCGCATCGTACTTTTACTCATCCTCTTAAGTCAGGCATTGCTCCACATGACAATACGATTTTGATCTGCTTCGACGAATTTATTTTCACCAGACAACCTAACTCCTGATGTCTCACCTGGCCTTCGTAGCCCATCTGTGTGTTCCGTTGTGGTTTACCCTTGATGCTCCAGTCCACGTCTGTGCCGAACATGAGGGACGTAAAGCCTGGTACCGCCGACTCCTGCGGAGCCGATGGTCCCGCTTCCAGCAACAGCACCGTCGCTGTT
Source organism: Trinorchestia longiramus (assembly GCA_006783055.1). Classification (NCBI taxonomy): domain Eukaryota; kingdom Metazoa; phylum Arthropoda; class Malacostraca; order Amphipoda; family Talitridae; genus Trinorchestia; species Trinorchestia longiramus. The sequence goes on along the minus strand of VCRD01001689.1, from coordinate 26,957 downwards.
CTGCTCTCGGACAAGCGGGATGCTACAGCACTCCCACCGGCTCCGGCGCCAACTGTGCAGTTAAGAATGCGTAGAAACATTAATACAGTTACATTTTTGCTGTTATGACGAGCAGCTACGCACACGCAGTTACACGCTAGCAGTAGTCAAAGTAAGATATTTAGATCATAAACAGGGAACACCATAATTAGGTAATGTATAAACCAGGCAACAAATTGTTTTACAGTTATCACCGTACACACTAAAGATAATATTATAATAGTGGAATTATGCGATATTTTCAGCAAGCGATCATGCTACTGCATTTCATTTATAGATTCAAAAATTCATCCGTGCCAGAAAAATCTTCTGAACATTAAAACAGTTCTTACATGAGCATACGCTGATATTTTTGTGATAAAACTACTAATTATGGTATGGCATTCGAGACATTTTTTTTGCCTGAGAGTTCCCATGCAAACAGTTTGCGCAGGGGAGGCGGACGAAGTCTGTCGAAAAAAATACGATGAAAAGTACAATTGAATGGTACGTTGATTTAATACGAATCTGTAGTAAATATCTCTGCAAATATTGAGATGACAATGTTGTGAGAAAATTTGAATAACGGATAGAAATAAAATAACGTGAGAACGGTAGGTTGAAAAGTTTCCGGCTTACTCAGTCACACGAACGCTAAGCAAATATCTATTTGTTGTTCAGGAGGAGTGATTCAGGAAATATCGATTTGAATAAAATCGCTACATGAGAGCTAATGACCTAAAGGCTTATGTAAGAGAATCATTGGCGAAACAGCGAGCTAGCATTTAGAAGTAGAATGTGCCAATATTTCACTGAAGCGTATTTGAATACATATGTTCAAACCACGTAAAATTTAAACTCTTTAAAAACGAGTAATTACCCAATATATTATAAGTAAGTAAATGTAAGGAGAATATAATGTTACCAAGCTCCTGCATACGCACTTTGGCAAAACACAACACACAATTGTTCTACAAAAAGTCGATACAACGAATATGGGTCACACTATTGCAGGAAATACGCTTCTCTTCCTGCGCCATATCATCCTGAGAGCTACCCTATCCTCCTACTCTCTTTACTGATGCCGTACGAGGTAAATTAAAATAACTTTTAAAGCAAAAAGAGTCGTACTCCCTCCTACACGTGAAACAAATTATGATTATAACAATTTACCATGGCTGTTTGGTAATTAGGTACTATATTTCATGCTGTAATTACTCTGATAACTATTGCTAATTGCACTGTATGGTAACCTCACCTACAATAAAGTCGTAGGAGCCCAGCGCTGGCGTGTCGGAGTCGAAGTTGTAAGGCCCATGTCTGAATGTGAGCGACAGCAGCAGCCGCACAACAAATGTGGCTGCTGTGGAAACGCTGAGGAAATCAAAGATATAAATATTGTACTTTGCGCATTTTATGCTAATTTATGGCTTAGGTGTACACAATTCATTAGGAAAATTTAGTCCCGTTACTATCAAATGCATACTTTGTGTGCCCTGACTAAGTGACTTTCTGAAGCAGTATTGCGTAACTGCGAGGGGACACAGTAGTGGTACCTGGTGCTCTATATAAGACCCTACCAGAGACAGAAACAGACATCAGGTAACCATCAGGTGAAGCAGTCCAATAAGTGGAAGGGGTGGAATTCGGGTAGCGGTCTGATATTCCTATTATGTGACTGTCATTTGAATTACGCAAGTAACTCTGTAGGAGAACAATCAAGTAATTCAGGAATATCTTTGATGGGTGAGTTATGGAAGTACCAACCAGAAAAATGTATGGAGTATTAATCACACAACTGGCAGTCATTGCGGTTGGGTGACTTCAATTTCTATCTGCCATATAACGGTTGAGCTAATGCACCGGTGGGGTAATTTTCAGTAGCGCCTGACATTGCTTGGAAAACAAATAGTAGAGAAATTATGGCTGAATGTACTGGGATGGACTGTAGGAGATCTTGAAAAGTTGAAAGTACTCCAGAATAGAATAGGATGTTTGACATTATGCTCCCCAAAATGGACGGCTGTAGAAGCTATTAGAGGGGATCTAGGGTAGAATACGCTTTTTGAGAGAATGCTAAAAGCGGTGTAGGTTTATAAGGTGAGAATTAAATGAATGAAAAATCGCACGTGGGTTCAACAAATTCCATTAAAAAATTTGTTGAACCCACGTGTGACTTTTCATTCATTTAATTCTCCTATTCTGAAGTACTTCCAACTTTTAAAGATCTCCTACAGTCCATCCCGGTACATTCATACCATGCAATACACTAGGTACAGCAGCATACTTACTTCCACATTCCTGTAACACATTCATACCTGTTTGCTCTATAAATAGCCACTCCGCTTAGTCTTCCCCACCACTGCATATTTTTTGCCATATTATAACTTTTTGCTCGTGCACATTTATTTTTCCTCAACATATGTACGTCCTTCACTCAGCGTACAGGAAACAGAAACGATAGTCCAGAAACGAATTTTTATTTGAGGGCAGACGATGCTATTTTGAAATCGTGACCCCTAAGCACGTAGAGTTTTCTGATTCGTTGGTTAGAGGTTTTACTGTACATTCTACAACCATTGAGGTGCATTGTTGAATACACATAATTTTAATTTACTGGGGCTTTACGCAAGTAAGCCCCTTAATATTTTTTCTTACAATCATTTTCTATGACAAGCAATTGTCCTTTGTTCAGGTACAACGCTTCTTCGTTGCAATTACAGGTTTCTCGTTCTTCTTGATATTTTTCTCACTTCTGATGGCATTAAAGGTGTTTGTTCAGGTACTTTTCTTCCTACCACTACAATAATACTAACTCAAATTCCACCTCCATTAATCTTCAAGATGCCAACATGCATAGCCTTATGATTCAAGAGGATTTCATTCATGCATCTACAAAGCATTCTCAACGTAAATAATTTGGATTAAATTAATTCACCTTATTCAGATTAGGGTAGTGTTTTATGTTGATTTATGTTTATTATTTTGAGAAGCGTATAAAAATATTTCATTCCATGTAAACAGAGATGCTATAAATATTCCAGAAATTTAAAATATTAAGATCTAAATTTTCCCAATGTAGCTCGACCAATCAGAAGTTGACAACTGGAAATGTCAGGTTTTCATCATTCATAAATAGACCATTCGAATGGTAGGAGAGCACTTGCTATTCTTCAATAAACTCCAATATCTGAATTGCACTCTGTATTTATTGAAGAAAAATTGTACACAACATACCATAGCCTTACTAGAATACATTTAACCTAGATGCGCAATACTTTGGTAAATTTAAAATAACAGAAGGTGGTAAAATAAAGACCAAAACATATATTCGACATATGAAAATTAAAATTCATCCCTAAATAATTCCAACAATCCCAAAATAAAAATTAAGACGATTAAAATGTATTAATTCTTCATTCAAACAGATTTCGATAAAGGACTTGACTAGCACTAAGGTATGAAAATCTCACCTGATCATGGTGGGAATATCACAAATTCTGCAGCAAAGGCTTGGTTTCACACGATTCCGGTGTAGGGCTTAGAGTTAAATCGAGTCAGTAATCAAGGAAGCACAGTGCCACCAGACTCGATATATTAAATGTTTGACTAACTATTCACAGTTGTTGGTCACCTGTTTATTTACAGTTTGTGCAAAGTGTCAATAAATAAAAGAATCTCTTGAAACAAGGAAGCAAAATTAATCGTCACATCACACCACTGAATAGTTAAATCCCAAGTTGAACGGCTAGCAGAAAACGTAACCTATTTTCAAACTTCGTAAAAGTTCATGTGAAGACATGTGAAGTAACCTGTGGAAATCTTGGTCAGTTACCTGACTGTTCTTATCAAGTAACCTGATAATATTAAAGTAGTGCATTTCACGTACCCTCGTGATTGTTAGAATGAGGAACTATATTTCTATCTGACTAAAAAGAATCATCGTTGTAAATTGGTCTTTAGCTATATCCCCCTCCTATATTCTTCCCATTTATGGATTACATTTACGTATGTTATACATGTACTATCTGCGTTTGACTTAAAATTAACGATTCTTAGGTAGAACTGTCACTAGCAATGAAAAACCTTTTCTCGTCAACAAAACACTGCTGTTCGATGAAACCGATGATGTACTGTAATTTCAACAACTACATAGATAATAAAGTTTCTTCTAAAGGTGATCGTAATGAGTGTGTTACCACATATTTTCGACTATATTCAACATTTAACTTAAAAATAGTCAAACAATATTACTGCTACGACCTAAAACAATCAAATTCTCCGTTCAAAAGTCGCTTTTCTCTTAAATGAACTTTTCTTACTGGACAGAGAGGATGTCATTCATGACCATTATAATGCTCCTTCTTTCATACAACTCAATCAATGAAATATCTCTTAGTAAAACTAGATTTGAAAACACTTCTTCTTCCTTTACTATTTCTTAATAGTGTTAATTTTGAATATGACTTCTCTATGGGACTCCAAATTCATTTACGCAATGTAATTTTATAAATTATGTAAGTATCATGGATATACCTAATTTTTTTAGAACGATTAGCCATTAATTATTGGCAATGTCTGTAGAATTGATGTGAAAGTTCATTATATAGAAGCACAAAAAGAGACTAAGTCCATCCTGATTTTCAAACTATCGAAATACCTTAAAATCAATAGAATGTTGATAAAAAAAACAATGGTCTTACTCTTTGCTAGAATATCAAAGTTCAAATAGTTCATACGGCCATTAAACACTTTCATAAAATACTTTGTAAACTAGTGAGGCTAAAGGTAAGCCATTTTGTATAATTTCTTTTATAGTTGTAGATTACTATATTACTTACTATCTGTTAAACTCAAACCTTGAAAAAATGTTTTTCCGAATAAATTTTATTTGCATTTTGTAACACTATTTATATTGTATTATTTTTAGACTTTCAGCATTTATAAAGCCACATACCTTTTTGAATTAAATACAGGCTCAAAAAATCTAGGATTAATCATGATTCATTATGATCTGATGTAGCATATATGATTCGAAAAAATCTTTGACACGAATTTGAAAGTAACGTATTTTACCAGATCTATAACGTCTTCCTAAAACTCAGCAGTTAGTGAAACCTCAGCGAAGCAGGAAAGCATAAAAAATAATCCAAGGAGCGCAATATTTTACATTCGTAGCATATGATGCAAACATTAACCAACTCATTAGAAAAATATTGGAATGTAGTGTTGCTATGCAGTACTGTAAAACTGTAGGCTGCATTACTGCAGTAACTGAATTGCCGGGCAGCAGTTTTCATAAGCAGCAGTTTGAGTGAGACAACTGATAACATAATCACCAGTACGTTGCACAGTACTACGTTTTTAAGTATTCAATGTTAATGAGATCAATGCACATCATGCTGGATAACAACGGGAGTGCATCTGGACAGTGAACCATTATTCAGCATTACAGCTGATATTCCTATGATTTCAAATCTGTCGAGTGTGAGCAATAGTTCATCTTTCCATAACTTACTATATTGTAACTGCACAGCAGTATACACCGTTAAGCAAACTTCTATTACCGTTCAACACCGTCATACCATAAACGTACCAGGACAGCGTCTTTTCTGCATCCACATTAGCTACCTGAAGGTAACTGCGCTCTAAGGCGTATATTAAGGATTGTAAAAAATTTCGACGTGAAGTTGCTTACAGATGTTATGGGATGAATAATACGAATCAGACTTCAATATTGGCGAAGACACTTCTACATTTCCTGTAGTACGAACCAACGCTTCAACTTCGACCATAAATGGCTAATAAATCTCACTGAAAATTTGAATGCCATACTTCGAGAAAATGAATAACAGCGAGTAAATTTTTGAAACTTTCATATTTCTCCCTACCTATTTGATATAAGTCCATTGTTCATACTGTGTACTTAATAAATACTGAATCGAAATTAGGGATTTTTTTTAATGGTATTTGACAAAAAAATATTGCATGGGAGGATAATTTTCCCTTGTACTGTTGCTTGATTGGGTTCATTTCACTCACACATCGCAGTCAGTCGTGCTCATAACTCGAATACATTCTTCATTGCTTCTGCCGAGTAGTGAAAATGGTATTCCCTTGTTTGTGCACACAAATATTTAGCTATGTATATAAGAACGAATCTACTAAACGCACAAAAAAACTGGGATCCCCTACTCCACTTTTATCAATTTATTGGCGCAAAAAGTTATCGTTTCAGGGACAGCGATCGCTGCATCTACAGTGAACAACCCACAGGCCCTCTGCCTCTTCTGGACAGTTCCCAAGGTGATATTAACACTGAGGCAAAAAACATCACAAAGGTGAGGATTGCCAATTCTGATAAAATCAGCTTGAGGAACAGAAAAACGATTCCAACACAAATGATGAGTTTACTAGGCGTGATGAAGGTACTGGAAGTAATGACATTAATGACGGTAACGGAAGCAGAGGTATAAATAGCAGCTGAAGTACAAAGACAGTATAATATATTCCCAAGAAAAATGACCAGAAAAGCAGCAATGGTCAGGCCAAGAGGAATAAAGGTAATATGTGTCATGAGTGCGATGGAAGTGATGGGACCGGAAATGTCAATGAAAACAACATAGTTAACCAATATCACAGATCTAACGAAAAGGATAGTAATAAAATAACAATAAATATAACCAGGGTCATTAAAAAACGGAGGTAATGAAAAAAAGTGAAGATGTTATGGAAGTTATGCAGAAAACAAAGGCGATGAGAATAACTGAAGGATTGTAAGAATGGAATCACTTTTGATAATGGAGGGAGGGAGCTAGAGGCGACATGTACTATAAGGGAACAAAACTAATAGAGAGGATAAAACGATAAAAACAGCTAGACCATAAGAGATGTTACGCATGATAACCAGCCATAACTGTTCTGTGTGGACGCTCACGCGCTCGTCCTGCTATGCACACACGATCAGAGAAACACTTCATCTTCCTCGCCTGATGCAATGCTCGGCCTCCTGTCCGTTATACAGCCTTCAGACTTTTCCTTGTGTGTTAGATCACAATAATTCACACCTAAGGGCAAATTTTATTTTCTTCTATAACTATGGTATTCAATAAAAAAATGTGAATCATTTTCTCTTTGACTGTAAGTTACAATAAATTGTTTTACGTATATTTTTTCTAATTTATGCCGAGATTCTTTCGTTTTGCACCACATTTGGATGTAATCTGGAACTTACTTAGCATGATTGTTTAAGCTCTTTCTTTCCTTGCCACACTGCCATTTTACTCTTCTCGCTTCGAATTTATTACATTTTCTAATTATCGACAAATTGTTAATTATTTTATTAAAGGCATAATCCAACTATGAAATTCTAATTTTTGATTATGATATGAACGTCATTCATATCATCCTTTGTCATTATCTGTCATGTTCTTATTTTTTTCATTATTATGTTTCAAGAGTTTTGTATGGATTCATCTGTTATTTTTTTCATTTCCTTATGTTCGTCATAATTCCGTCGGACAACTTTCCTTATGGAAAGAGAGGGTTGTGTAAAGTTATAAGAGCCACCAAATTCAAAACATTTGAAGATTTCAAGCCTGGTTCACAGCACACATTATGTGTTGTGCATAGTATAATAACGTACAGGAAAATACTGAATATGACATAATTTACTCCTTTTCAGAACGAAACAAAACACATCTTATGTGTCTTTATAATTTCCAGTGGATGGAAAATGCCCTTCAGTACAAAATAACTTCTACTAATGAATATAAACTCTAAGTGGTAAGAAAAATGCATAAATAGAGAACTTGAGGTTTTGTGATTCTTCGTATGAATTTACAGTACCCGTGGAAGGTGTTACTGTACCAACAGATGATGAACTTACGAAAATTTCCAAAATTTATTTAGTACGAAGTCTTTGCCACGCACGATCCGTGATCTATACAATAAGTGCTTTGTAGGCTGATCTTAATAACCGAAGAGCGCAGTATGCAATCTAAAGATAATAAACAAATGAGGATAAGATTCCTACTGTGAGTGAAGAAGAGAGATTTTTTGGCCGAATTCCATGAAGTTATGACCTTCTTGAAAATAACTGTATTTCTTTATCTATTCGGTTCCGTAGAATAATAAATGAGTGCTCCTGTACTGTTGTTTGTCCCTAATCTAACAATATAATAAAGAATTGTATTGACACCTCGATTTATGGTTGCCTACATCTGATCTATAAATAAAAAAATTGTACAGTACTTCATATGTCAAAAAAGCTCCTGTTGAAAATTAACAATCTATAGGTTGCAAGAAGTACAACACACGACGTCAACGCAAGTTTTGATATCGTTTTCTGAATAATTACGTGGAATACACTCAGTTGCAGTAAGGTTCAAGTCGTATTGGCGAAACTTTA
>VCRD01001689.1:0-17608 GCA_006783055.1 Trinorchestia longiramus | reverse complement strand
CTTATTTTTTTCATTATTATGTTTCAAGAGTTTTGTATGGATTCATCTGTTATTTTTTTCATTTCCTAATGTTAATCATAATTCCGTCGGACAACCTTCCTTATGGAAAGAGAGGGTTTTGTAAAGTTATAAAAGCCACCAAATTCAAAACATTTGAAGATTTCAAGCCTGGTTCACAGCATACATTATGTGCTGTGCATAGTATAATAACGTACAGGAAAATACTGAATATGACATAATTTACTCCTTTTCAGAACGAAACAAAACACATCTTACATGTCTTTACCATTTGTAGTGGATGGAAAATGCCCTTCAGTACAAAATAACTTCTACTAATGAATATAAACGCTAGGTGGTAAGAAAAATACATAAATAGAGAACTTGAGGTTTTGTGATTTTTCGTATAAATTTACAGTACCCGTGGAAGGTGTTACTGTACCGACAGATAATGAACTTACGAAAATTTCCAAGCTTTATTTAGTACGAAGTCTTTTCCACGCACGATCCGTGATCTATACAATAAGTGCTTTGTAGGCTGATCTCATTAACCGAAGAGCGCAGTATGGGGTATAAAACATCAGTAGATAATAAACAAATGAGGATAAGATTCTTATTGTGAGTGAAGAAGAGAGATTTTTTGGCCGAATTCCATAAAATTATGACCTTCTTCAAAATAACTGTATTTCTCTATCTATTCTCTTCCGTGGAGTATTAAATGAGTACTCTTGTACTATTGTTTGTTCCTACTCTAACAATATAATAAAGAATTGCATTGACACCTCTATTTATGGTTGCCTACATCTGATCTATAAATAAAAAATTTGTACAGTACTTCATATGTCAAAAAAGTTCCTGTTGAAAATTAGCAATCTATAGGTTGCAAGAAATAAAACACACAACATCAACGCAAGTTCTGATATCGTTTTCTGAATAATAACATGGAATACACTCAGTTGCGTTAAGGTTTAAGTTGCATTGGCGAAACTTTACTTGTTTTTTCGCAAGTCATGCAATATTGGTAAGGTGTTTACATCTGCTTCAATGAGAGTAAAAACTGATACTTGAAAATTAACATCTGTATATGGGGTGATGATATTTTTAGAAGCAAAGTAGACCAGTTGAGATAAAAACTACAAACACGGGGTCATTACGTGATCAATGCTAAAAAACACATTAAATTGTTGTCCAATGAACTTGGGCATGAATGTAGTAGTACGAATTGACTGGGATCAAAGTGGCTGCATGTCGGCTTCTGATCTAACGACGTACTGCTGTGTTAAAATGAGATACTTATTTACTATCTATAAAAAACCCTTAAAAAGTGAAGAACAAAATCTACTACTTTTAATAATATAATTTTAATGATTAGAAATTAAATAGAAAAGCATTTATATATATATATATATATATATATATATATATATATATATATATATATATATATATATATATATTTATTAATATATATATACATGTGTGTTAACATTAATTTATATATATATACATAATATATATATATATATTATGCATATAAATTGTTATCGAAGAATGAGCCAAACAGCTCGTTCTTATTGCCTTATTCTATTCCAAAACTATTGGGTTCAATTTTTAAATCCAAACAGTTCTTACCCAATACGCACGCCTAGCTCTAGTTGCAACTCAAGATGAAGTTACTTTTTTTAACTTACATTTTCCATATACCAAATGCAATTTTCATAAACTGAAATCATGCGCTACTGGATAGCTAGACTGATTTTATAATATACAAATGTGTACATACTATACATACATGAACATATGAATACATATATATATATATATATATATATATATATATATATATATTCTTTTCTTGTCCTACTTATGAAAAAGTGTTGTAACACTGGCGACATTTTCGCTAGAAATATATCGGGAACATTTCAATAATGCACATAAGTTCAGTGCGAGCACACTAAAAATTCATTTTTTACACACGGTAGATTAATGCAGAAAGCATTTTATCTAAAATTTCAAAAACAAAATTCGAAAAACCCGTTTCATCCTTATACGCTAAACACGTTAATGAATTCAACATATACCCATATAATCAATAGAGCGAAGTGTAACGTTGACAATAATCCGACACATACTTCTTCGCTCTAAATTAATAATAATAGAGATGCGGTGCAACACTGACTACACTCAATTCTCAACTGAGTGCAAGATGATGGACCCAGTAGCAAGATTACTACTTCGTCTAAATTTTCCCAAGGTAACAACTTCATGACGTCGCATTCAACTCCAGTGCAGTGACGCACTCACGAGGATGCTTGGTAATGAAACTTCGGAGCCCACTCGTGTACGTGGTCTACATTTTGCAGCACAAAAAGCATCGGAATTTTGTCAACAGTTTTACCAAACATTCTGTGTAAAATTTAGTAGGTTTAACTTTTTTTCAAACTACGTACTTCTTTCTAGAATGCGTAAGTATATTTGATATTCATATTCAACAGAACGCTGGTTGTAGCAGTCATTTCAACCTAATTAAATTATTGATTTCATGTAAGTAATATGTAGGGTAACAAAAGATAAAATAACTGTAAATCTTGTTCTTCAGTGCACTTCATTAAAGCGGATGTTTTATCTATGTTGTAGTGTTTTATCTCTGTCGCTCGTATGGAGTTGTGGAACTAGTTTGGGTTGGTGTGGATAATTAAGTGAATGCACATGCTTGCATGAACTGGTTAACATTATAATCAAGTGGATACCATAATCAGGTCCTTCAGTAGATAATACAAATTTTATCAACATACGACGACCGATGTATAAAAGGAACTATTGTGTCCAATGTTTAGATGAACTTGGTATAGAGGATTGAAACTACGTATCTCTATGAATGACATTTCTTATGATATTTAAATCAACATTCCCATTCTGAAATTTAAACTACTCTGCAGAGAATACTAACTTCTACCATCCCCTGAGAAAAATAATAAGCAGGAAGAAAAAATGAATGATATCAAGAACTCCCGACAATGCAGCTTTCATTTGAAAATTAAGAAATTAAAATTAAATTGAGAAAATATCAAATCGCTCGTGAACCTTCTGCACACAGATTTTAGTCGTAAATAGCTACGTTGTGAATTCAGTTGATATTTGGAGTCATAATTGATGTTATATACCTCATTTTAAATGGTCCATAGAATAATGGAAAAATAAAACAATAGAATCTTGCATCTTTTAAGGCAATGACGCGGGGGATCAAAACTGACGGGCTAAAGTGTATGAAAATCATGACGCTCCTTTCATTTCCCATACCTCCTCATATAATCGTTTCGTACATGTTTGAAAACGAACCGCGTTCAATTCCTGCTCACTCACTTACGGAGAGCACATTGCCAGTGCTAAAAAATTCTTTTAAAGAAGCTGAGTGGAACCAGGAAGATAGTTAGGACAGAATGGACTGTTAGTATTTATAAGTAGATGGGAACCGAGAAAGAGTTTGCAAAAATAATAAAGATACTTAGTAAACCAAATGCAAAAATAGATCATTTGAAAATCGTAATTGACAAATCTTAAAAACAACCATATTATCGAGAGTCACGTAAATGATTCATCATCGTGGGAGAAAAATAACCAAGTCACGACCAAAATGCGTCATGGCGTAGTCCTAGAGGTGGCGAATAATTTGCTGACGTCCACCCGGACGTCGCAGAATCAATTCAGGGCCAAAATTTGTACTGTCGATAGCTAGGTGATGGATATCCAGGGCTTCTCCAGTGGCCAATTTTTGAGAAAAAATTTGAAATTAGTTCCTATTATTATTATTCATCCACTACTATGCCTTCCATGCGTCATCTGCAGGTCCCCTACGTTCAACCATTTAATTTTTTTCAGTGTTCTGAGATGTCTTGAATGATTTAGAAGATATTTGAGTTGTAATTCATTCTCTCTTTCCTTCGACTTATGAACATTCAGTATTCATTAACAAATTTCCACCTGATAAAAATCGCTATTAAAAATAAATATTTTCATGTCATAAAAACCTCTCGATTTTAGTTTCATAACTCGGTAGTTTAAAATTGTCACAAATTTAAACTTGCATCCATCCCTTGCAATCCACCAGCAGTTCCACTTATTACTAGGTATATATAATTTATCCCACTTGGTCGATCTCATCAGCTATGTTGTTTAATTCACATTTTAAACGACGATCAACTGGGTGTTAAACTTGCAAATATGATCTCCTTGCAAGGGTAAAAATTATTTCCGCTTTTTTTGAAGAACTTGCCGAAATCACAGTTTGGCATTGTCGTTTCCAAACCCAATTTTTTCTAATTTACAAACTTTCTTTGCATGAGTGAATCCTAAGAAAGTAGCCAATGAAGTATACAGATGAAAAAGAGAAAATATATCCCAATAAAAACAAGTTAAACGATTTAAAATGTCAATTTGACTCAAGATGTAGCACACTAGTTGTAGAATTAATAAAAGGTATAAAAAAAATTGTAAGGCATTGTTATGTAACATATTTATTCCACGGTATTGTACATATGGTTGCCTCCATATGACTGAAACATACCAAATAATGAAACAATTATTTTCACTATACATGACAATTAAGGCAGAATTTCAGAATGGATGAGAACACTTACGCCAAATAACTGGCTTAACTCGGAATGGTATTCAATGAATCGATAAGATTTTTTTGTTAATTTTATTGAGCTTCCTGTGCTATTTGCTATTTTTCCTTTAACGTATAACGTTTTTTATGAACATCTTTCGAAGGGCAGATATTAAAATTCTGTGTGAGTTGGTAATTTTTTCATGTTATTCATCTTCTATATCTGAATCTTTTGAACAGCAGTATAGCATGAGTAAAAATCATCATCCCTTACAAAAATCAAAGTATTTATCACATATTATGCTATAAATATTTATCACAAATTGAAATTGCTACTCATATACTGTTTGACTTACCACTTTTTAAACCACGGCATAAAATTTAAGGAAAAACTAAGAAATAGACTGTGGATATGTGAAATATCTTGTTCCCATTCAAACACGGCTTTATTTATTCACAAAATGTTTCAAATCTCCAATCAGAATTTATTACTTATTAAACAAAGGCGTTTGTTATGTAGCGATGCGTACTTTCTCCCTACACGGCTACGGCATAAATATGTAAAAATCACGATAATTACGAGCATAAATTGAATTCTTACTAGGTGAATGCATTACGCACACAATTTATGTTAATTGAGAGACAATCAAATTTTCATAACGAAAGAGAAACGTCGCAAATTGGAGGAATCCTAACCCCCTGACATAAATGATATATTATGCATTAATGAGGCCAACACAAGAAGGGAATAAACACAATTAATAAGCTTAAGATTTACTGGAAAAACACACGGAAAAACACACGGAAAACACGTAAATTTGTTATGAAATCAAAGTGATCGATCTCCTCAAATCAACCAATTCCACTCTCACAATAATTATTTAAATCACACAATGTCAAGTGGTTGCGGGATTGAAACATTATTCTATCCAACGACACACCCTAAATAAACGCGAACACGTCAAAATTCACTGTAAACACTCCAGTCCTATCATTTAACCTCACTCTTAATATTGACCAAAAACACTCTCATGGATTAATAATCACTGCAGTCCCATCAACCAAGTTCACTGACAAATTTTATTCATTTCACTTTTGACTAAAAAGCGGAGAACTTCGCTGCACTCCATTCATCCTACGCACAAATACGCACTCGGTAGAGCCTTGTGCGTGGCATCAGCACATCCTGTTGTTTACGCTATGTATATGTACGTAGACCTCACCCGCTGGTTCCCAACCTCCACTGGGTTAAAGGGCACAAATTAAAGTTGTATCAATTGATATTTCCACTTGGTTCCTGTTGTCAATATTCCGAAGTAATCACGTAGACATTAAATCGAAGTCTCGCTGAAATAACAAGTCTCTCCAAATTAATTACTAGTAAAACTTTCCCAAGTTTATATGAACTTTTCCAAGTATCAAATTACTCCCAAAAGTAGTAGTCGTAGTAGTTATAGATCTGGCAGTACTAGTAGTTTCTGCAGATATTGCAGATCCCGATCGATCTTGATAGCTCCCGACAGATCCCGTATATCCTGATAGATTCCGTAGATTCCGACAGATCCCGTAGATCCTGATCCCTCCTAAAATGAAAAAAAAATCATCCGTATGGGCATGCCTTGATAGAGGTGCCCTATTACGTTTATGCTGTTTGTTGACATTTCTGTTTCCTATCCCAGATATACTCTTACGTTCCTCCGATGATTCTGTCTTTCGCTTCCTTAAAGTCGTCTGCTTGCCCTAGCTTGTCGTTGCCCCCTGTTTCCTGGACGTCGATTGCTCGGCCCCAGTTCGTAGATACCTCTGTGGAATCGTTGCTGCTTCTAGCACTGTTGCTCATACTATCACGCTTTGCTCTTTTTGACCTCCCTTTATTTCCTGACTGCTGCGTACATAATCTGTTGATGTTTTCTAGAACACGCCTCCTGACTTTTAGCTCTTTCTTTCGCATTCAGTCTTGATTTGAGGTGTATCGTGTCCATTTTGACAGTTGGTTTACCCGGTGCTTCCCACGGTTTCGAGGCACTCGTAGGACATATTTCAACTGCTAGGCGTTCAGACTTACTTACGCTGCCTCTTTAGTTTGTATTTTGCTGCACGACGGCGGTTAGGCTTTAATGATTCTGAGACCCAACTGCTCGCATTCCCCACGTACCCATTCACCTTCACACATCCTTACACATTAACAGATCATTACACATCACTATATATTATCACTACTATACCACATCACCACTACCATCACAGTTACATCGTACTTATTTTTCAATTTTATTTAATAAATTGGATGCAGATGGGAAACAAACAATTTTATTGCTCATAGCCTAATGCTATTCATCAATTATATTATTATTTTAGTAGATGGTGATGCTCAATTTGAATAAAACGATAACTATATTACTACGACCCTCACAAACTGGTAAACAGCTACGATCTCGTCTAAAAAATAGCCTTGTTTTTTGCGTAATAAATGGTTGATAGTATGCAAGTCATCCGATGCTATTGTCACTGCAGATATTACGTAAGTGAGTTAATAATACCACGTCTCCTTCTTAGGCTGTTGCCGACTGTGCGTCTATTCTCCATGAGCCGCAGTGTGCAGGAGTGATCGTGTCCACCTTACAAAAGTGGCTATATGTATTTCTTGAATTGATAGCAAGCCTACGCTCCAAATGGTTTTTCTCGTTAGTCTTTCAAGCCATTAACACGTTGACTCCGATTGCCTGATTGGTGTAAGACTTCACTTTGTACGCATAGTCACTAGAAGGATCTGAAAAAATTACAGAACCTAACCTATGTGGTACACATACGTACCACTTCGGAGTCAACGTGTTAATATTTAATAGAGTTGTTTGTGAAATTTTTACCAAATACTCATTAACCAAATACATAGTCGTCTTTTATGACACTTTTTATTCGTTTAACTTATTTTTATTGAATCAAAAAAGTGAATTAATTTTGAGACAAGCAACAGACTCCAAAAGTGAGTCACATAAACCCAATTTTTCCAAGGGTAGTGCCACTCCTCTTTATACTTCATTTACTACTTCCTTGCGATACGCTCATATGAATGAATAAAGGTTGTGAATCAGAAAAAGATGAAAATGCAGACAGCAATGCCAGTCTGCGATTTAGGTAAGTTCTTCAAAAAAACTGGTATGATTTTTACCCATGAAAATGGATCTTGTCCGCAAGTTTACCCTAAGTTGAGCGTCGTTTGAAGTGAGAATTGAGTAACATAGTTGATGAAATAGACCAAGTGGGATGAATTATATAAATATATAGTAATAAGTGGATATGCTGGTGGATTGCAAAGAATGGGTGTAAGTTTAAATTTGTAAGAATTTTAAATTGCCGAGTAATGCAATTAAAATCGAGAGGTTACTCTGTAATGAAGAGATTCCCGACTGAATTCCCAACGAAGCGATTTACAACTTAACTTTGCGTGCAGAAGGCTCATGACCGCCTTGATATTGTTTTTCAATCAAATTTGACTCTCCTAATTTCCAAATAGGTGTCAGATTGTCGCACATTCTTGATGTCATTCATTTTTTCTTCGTGCCTCTTATTTTCTCTCAGGTGACGGTAGAAGTTAGTATCTCCTGCAGTGTAGTTTAAATTTGAAAATGCAAATGTTGATTTGAATGTTATACAAAGTGTCAATCATACAAATATCTATTTTCCGTTCTTTATACATAGTTTATTTAGACATTTCATTTCATGGTTCCTTTTTGCCTTGGTCATCTCATGTTGATAAAACTTGTATTATTAACTGCAGGACCTGAAGAAGGTATTCGATTGATTATGTCGTTAGTCAGTTCATGCAAGCATGTGCATTCACTTATTTACCTACTCCAACCCAAACTAGTTCCAGTAACTCCACTCAAGTGGCAAAGATAAAACGCTCCAACGTATATAAAAAATCCACTTTGATGAAGTGCACAGAATAAAAACAAGACTTAGAGTTATTTAATTTTTTGTTACCTCACATGTTCCTTGTAGGAAATCAATTATTTAATTAGGCTGAAATGACAGTTACAACCAGCATTCCTTTTTGTATGAATACCAAATTGCTTACGCATTCTTGAAGGAAGTATGAAGTTTGGAGAAAAAACTATAAAGTTACTAAATTTATCACAGAATGTTCGGTAAAACTGTTGACAAAACCTCAACAATTTCTGCTCTCCAAAGTGTAGAGCACGTACGTAAATGAGCTACTAAGTTTCTTTACCAAGCATCCTCGTGCGTGCGTCACTGCAGTGGAGTTGAATGCGACGTCACGGAGTTGTTACCTTGGGAAGATTTGGACGAAGGAGTAATCTTGCTACTGGTTCCATCATCTTGCACTCAGTTGTGAGATGAGTGTAGTCAGTGTTACACTGCTTCTCTATCATCATTAATTCAAAGCTATGAAGTATGTTTCAGATAATTGCCGGTGTTATACTTCTTTCTATTGATTATATAGAAATCTCTTGCACTCGTCAACGTGTTTAACTTATGAGGTTGGGACGTGTTTTCTAAATTTTGTTTATGAAATTCAACACAGGAATTTTGCAATATTCTTACTACAGTGAGAAAAAAGTTTTTAATGTGCTCACACTGAATATACACTAGTACATTATTAAAATATTTGTGATCTATTTCTAGCCACATTGTGGGCAGTGCTACAACACCTTTCGATCAATATGACAAGAAAATAATGTATATATATGTATGCATATATGTATGTATGTATCGTATTTACATATATATATAGTATATAATCAGTCTAGATCCCATCAGCGCATTATTTCACTTAATGAAGATTGTATTGGGTACATGAAAATTGTAAATCAACACAAAATAACTTTATCATCAGTTGGGACTGGAGTGAGGCTCGCGTGTTACGTAAGTATCATTTGGATTTGAATCTTGTGAGAAATTTTTTTACAAGAAAGCCATGGCCTACATCTACTTTACAGCATAATTAAAACCCATAGCAAAGGATTTACCGTATCGTATGTCCAGTTACTGAATTCCATCCGCATCGAAATTTATCGTCTGATTTGCTAACCCTAATCCAACATACAAGAGATGAGAACGTTGAGATTCATTGGCAGAATACACTGGTCAACAAAAATCCACTTTCGATTTCTTCCCTTGCTGAAAAAAATTAAGCAATTCTACATTTAGGCTGAAAAACAAGAATATAACATCAAATTTTGTTTCTTATCGTTGGACTTAAGATATAATAATCTTAAACCGAGCTACAGTAAACTCTCCAATAAATCATTTTATCGTATGAATTAAAAATACATGTGCACCTATCTGCATTTGTGTAATTAAATTAATGTAATAGTAGAGGAATACAGAAAATACAATGTGTCGTTAGTTGATGATAAAAAACATTTCATACGTTAAAAAGAATACCACTACTAATAAATCTATTATTAACTGTTCTTTTTGAAACCATGATCGTTCATGGTACCTTCTTGGATCGTTCTTTTTCTGGTGAGTTGACCAGTTAAGAACAACAGTTGTCACTGTTAACTAGTGTTAACCTCTGTGTGAGGTTACAATAAAATAGAAAGAATTTTTGAAATACTGATGTTCAGCGTCACTTATTTACAAGCCCATATGTATATTTTGTTTGATATTTTACGATGAATATGTATGTTCATTTTTATCTAACTATGTGTGAAGAAGTTCTGCTTTCATGCCTGAGCGCCAGTTATGTTAGAGCTTAATTCATAGCGCTGGTATTGATCTTCAGATTTCAGACTTTCGTTTGTTTAGGAGTCCTGTTTTGAAAAAAGTTCCCGCCCTTGAAGATTCTACTATACGATAAATTCACTCTGAAACTTTCCATTTTCTTAAAATAACTGAATTATCCTAACTATAGGTAGAAAAATTCAATGCGACATCGCATTGTACTTAATTGGCAACACTTTGATTTAATTGACACTCTAAATTTAAATAAAAGAGAATAATCACATGAACAGTTTGTCTATGTAAGTCTCTGGTACTCTTTTCCTTGGGTGTCCTTCATCACCATCCGACAGTAGTCTGTGAGCAGAGAAACTGTTCCATTTAACCCTTTAGCGACTAAAAGGACAATTCGGTCGTCTTTCACGGTCTTTGGGAGAATTGTTCTAATAATTAAACAGTGAGCAATATGAGGTTGCTACTAGATTTAAACGCGGCGGCATGTTACAGCGTCGTTCTTTTGGCTGCCTGGCTCTCAGCGTGCTTCATTGCATCAGTGTACAGACGGTCTTTGTGAGCTTAGACGTACAAACTAGAAAAAAAATGGGCGCTAAAGGGTTAATCCGATACCTTCGGTTCAATTTCAATAAATTCAAATGGAATCATTTTCCACACACATCACTCATGACACCGTAGATTCAAGTGAAGAAGTTCAAGTGGAAATTTAGGAAATACTATTGAGTGTTTTTTTGCAATCTAATCAAGGGCACTTTGCTACAAGTTCAATCACAATCATAGCGTAGTTTTCAACTTTTCGATTTCCCCAGGAGACAAGCACAACGTCTTCAAGTGTCTCCTATGTGGTTTTCTCATGACTTTTAACTTACTTTATATATTTATTTTTAGGAAGACGAAAAATTTACAGGCCAATGAAGAAACCTTCAGTGAGCATCGTGTTTTGTGGAGTTGCTGAAAAGCTTCTTCACTGAGGTTCATCTCACTAACAAAGTTCTTCATGGGTCAAATTTTTGTGTGTAGGGAGAACAAAAAAACTATTATCGGCAGAGGATCATGCTGGCCATATTTATCTCTTGGACATAAATTTAATTCAAGATCAACGGAACATTTGGATTAAAATTGAAACCTTCGTTTAGTTGTTCCTTTGTAGGTGTATTGATTTATTTGAAATTTTCACTCAATAAAATACCCACTGACGAAAAATATTCCCATTGATGAATTCCAGTACCTCGAACAATCTATGCAGAGCAAAATCTAGTTGGTATCTATGTTAGTTGTGAAAGACATTAGCAATAACTACTCATCATCAATGTATTCAGTTGTAATAATATAATATCTAGACCCCATATCTTCTTGGTATTCATAAAAATTGCCGCTTACTCATCACTGCTGTATTCAAATGTACCAACAAAATCTTTAGATGTTAAATCACAAAACAATTTCTTTGTATAACTTGAATAGGTTACTTCTCAGAACTATGAGTTAACTAAAAGTTTTCCATGTCATTTTCGCTTCTTTCACGATGAAGTGCTAAAAAAGGCATATCTTCAAGCCGGAAAGGTTTTCGTTGTTGACCAGCATTAGTGAAGCATATGGAGAAAACGCAATGACCTTCGAAATAATATTGCAAAAATGTGACTTATAATATTAAAAATGTCCACACAACGCACTAGAAAGATTGTTTTACTTCAAGATAAATCTTGTTCCCACCTTGGTCATCGAACACAAGATATCATTGAGTGATATCGCTTGGAACAACTTGCTCAGCCTGATCTAGTGCCGTGGGATTTTCATTTGTTCTAGCACTTGAAGAAGCTAACTTTACAGTTTACTAAGTCAAAACGACGATGATGGAGAATTTAAAAAGACCATGCTGAAGTGGTCAAAAAACTCTGACTCTGACGAACTCTGAGTGCAAATCGCTTTGAAAATTATGTCCAGTAAAATCTCCTAAGAGTTTTGATAAGGTAGAAAGAGGAGCTTATGATGCTGTTACTGGTAAATTAGAGAGCACCACCATCAGGATCACGCTGTGGAAAGATAATGCAATAGTTACTGCTGCATCTACTTTACTTGGTGAAAATCCAACTAATAATGTTCGTTGTTGGTCAAAAAAAGACTGTAAACATATTCAAGTGAGCATACCTCATGTCATTGATGTATATAACCAGTATATGAGAGGAGCTGATCGAATGGATCAGAATATCAATGCGTATAGGATTGCTGTCGGAGGTAAGAAGTGGTGGTGGCCACTGTTCACTTGCATAATTGATGTAGCAGTGCAAAATGCGTGGCTTCTAGCCAGATGTACTGGTAAAGACATGGATCAGTTAACATTCAGAAGGAAAATTGTGATGACGTATCTTTTAAGAAATTAAAATTGTCCACAAGCCCCTGAAAGAAAGGCTACACATCGTCCTAGCGGTACCATGTGATACTACCATGAATTTCACAAAATAAAAGTAATTACAATATATTTTCTTCATAAGTACTTATATTTAGGCTATTCAAGTACACACTGAGCATAAAAGGTCATTCCAAGTAAAAATTTTATCTCGGAGAGAAAAAATTAAAATGAATTAAGATTCTAAAATGCGTATATATATATATATATATATATATATATATATATATATATATATATATATATATATATATATATATGCATGTAACGTTTCGACCTTGAAGGTCATTTTCACAGTCTGGGAGGATATATACCTATATTGAATAAAAAAGTATAGATATAATTGCTTTTTATTTAATTTCTAATAATTAAAATTGAACACTTGAAAATGGCTGTCTTCGCTCGTCCCTTTTTAAGGGTTCTTTATAGATAGTAAATAAGTACCTCATTTTAACACAGCAGTACGCGTCGTTGGATCAGAAGCCGAAACATGCAACCACTTTAATTCCAGCGAATTCGTACTATAATACTATCATACATTCACACCCGGAAGTGTCGAACGAACATTTAATGTTTTTGAGTGCTCATTACGAATGAGCCTTAGTTTGCAGTTTTATCAGGACTGGTCAGCATCACTTCTAAAAATGTCAGTACCCTATATACAGATATTAATTTTCGCGTATCAGTTTTTATCCACATTGCAGCAGATGAAAACACCTTAACAATATTGTATGACTTGCAAAAGAACAAGGAAAATTTCGCTAATACAACTTGAGATCTTTTTTGCAACTGAGTGCATTTCACGTAATTATTCGGAAAACAATATTAAAAGCTGCTCTGATATGGTGTGTAATGCTTCTTGCAACCTAGAGATTGCTAATTTTCAACAACAATTTTTTTACATCTGAAGTGTTGCACAATTTTTTTTGATAGATCTATATAGGCACCTATAAATATACTACGTAAAAATACAGTTCTTAATTATATTATTTGAGTATGGACGCCCAACGGTATAGGGGTACTCATTTAATATTCCACGGACGTGAGTGGATAGAGAAATACGGTTATTTTATAGACGGTCGTAACTCCCTCGAATGTAGCCAATGAATCTCTCATCTTCACTCACTACAAGCATCATATCCTCTTTTCGTTATCATCTTAACATTACGCACTCTGCATTTCATTTAATGAGAACAGCCAACCAAGCACTTCTTGTATAGATCACATATACGTGGCAAAGACACTGCACTGAATAAAGCTTGGAAATTTTCGTTGGTCCAGTATCTGTCGGTACAGTAACACCTTCCACTGGCACTGTAAATTCAAACAAAGAATCACAAAACCTCAAGTTCTCTATCTATATATGTTTGCTACCACCTAGAGTTTATATTCATTAAAAGAAGTTATTTTAAATTGAAGGGCATTTTTCATTCACTAGAAATTGTAAACACACATACCATATGTTTTGATTCGTTCCAAAACGAAGTAAATTGTTCCATATATTCAGTATTTTTCTCTGAGTTTTGATATTATGCACAATCCATTATGTTCCAAATAAATCTTTTATCGAGTTGAATTCGATGTTTTTTATAACTTTACACAACCTTTTCTTTTCAAAACGGGAGTTGGCCGATGAAATTATGACTAAGATTGGGAAATAAAAATTAAGAAATTAATTTGTACAACATTCTAGAAGCATAATACCGGAATAAAGAAAAACATGATAAAGAATAACATAGGATAATATGAATAATGTTCGTAAGATCAAAAAGTATCATTTTATAGTTGGGTTTTGACTTTAGTAAAATAATTAACAATTTCTTGATAATTTGAAGATAGAATGAACTTGAACCCTAGAAGAGTAAAATGACTATGTGGTAAGGAAAGGGAGAGCTTCAACAATCATAGTAAGAAAGTACCAGATTACAACGCAATGTGGTAGAAAACGAAAGAATCATAGCATAAAATAACAAAAAATCTACATAAAACAATTTATTGGAACTTACAATCAAAGAGATGACGATTCACGTTTTTTATTGAACATTATAGTACTAAAAAAACAAATTTGCCCCATAGTGTGAATTTTTGTGATGCGACACGCAAGGAAAATCTGAAGAACGGATAAAAGGCAGGAGGCCGAGCATTGCATCAGGCGAGGAAGATGAAGTGTTTCTCTGACCGTGTGTACATAGCAGGACGAGCGCGTGAGCGTCCACACAGAACAGCTATGGCTGGTTATCATGTGTAACATCTCTTATGGTTTGTTCTAGCTGTTTCTATCGTTGTATCCTCTCTATTAATTTTGTTCCCTTATAGTACATATCACCTCTAGTTCCCTCCATCCATTATCAAAAGTGATTCCATTGTTGCAATCCTTCAGTTATTCTCATCGCCTTTGTTTTCTGCATAACTTCCATTACATCTCCACAGTATTTTTGTCATTACCTTCGTTTTTTAATGACCTTGGTAATATTTATTGTTATTTTTACTATTATCCTCTTCTTTACATCTGTGGCCTTTGTTAGCCACGTCGTTTTCATTGACACCTTTGCTCCCATCACTTCCATCACACTCATGACAAATGTTACCTTCATTTCTCTTGGTGTAACAATTGTTGTTTTTCTTGTGCCTCTTCTGGGTCATCTTAGCTGTCTTCATACCTTATCTGCTATTCCTACCTCCACCACCGTTACTGTCATTAATGATATAACTTCCAATGTCTTCATTACATCTAGTAAGCTCATCAACTGTGTAGGAATAATTTTTTATATTCCTTAAGTTGATTTTCTTACAATGAGCATGCCTTACCTCCGTCATGCTTCGTGCCTCAATCTCAGTGTCACCTTTATAACTATCAAGACGAGGCAAAGGGTCTGTAAGTTGCTTACCTGTAGTGCAGCGCTCACTATCCTTGGAACGAACACTTTTTGCGACAGCAGACTTACAGAAAAAAATCAGGGAATCCCGGTTTTTTTGCGCGTCAAGTAAATCTGTTCTAATATACATACATATCTGAATATTTGCGATCGCAAAGGAATGAATAACGTTTTCACCACTCTGCAAAAGCAATGAAGAATGTATTGGAATCATGAGCACGACTGACTGCGATGTTTGAGAGAAATAAACACAGTGAAGCAACAGTACTCAGTAAAATTATCCTACCATGCAATATTAATTACTGTCAAACACCGTTAAAAAATTCCTAATTTGACTCGATATTAATTAACTAAAAAATTAACAACACAGTATGCATGCAAAAACGATCTCCCGTAATATCATGATCATTATCATGATCATGAATGACATCCTTTCTGATTAGTAAGAAAAGATTGTTTTGGATTAAAACGACTTTTGAACGGCGGAGTTGATTGTCGTATATCGTAGCAGTAATAATGCTTGACTCTCTTTAATTTAACTGTTAATGATAATCAAAAAATATTAGCTAACACGCTGATCATGATCATCGTTAGATGGAGCTTTATTGGTTGTTGAATATCATCAGCAGTTTCATCGAACAGCTGTGCTTCGTTACAGGAAAAAAGCTTTTTCATTGCTAGTAACAATCCCACCTATGAATGATAACTTTTAAGTTGAGCGCAGAGCGTAAAAGATACGTAAATATAATTCATAAATGGAACAAACATATGAGAGATAAAGCTATAGATCAATTTACAAAGTTAACTGTCTTTAATCAGCGAGATGAAAAAATGGTTCTTGATTATAAAAATTACGAGGAAAAGGGAAATGTACTGCTTTATTAAGATCAAATTACTTAATAAGAACAGTCAAGTTAAGTGACCAAGATTTACCAGGTTACTTCACATGTCTTCCGAGTTTTCACGAGGTTTGAAAATAGGTTACGTTTTCTGCTAGCCGTTGAACTTAAGATTTAATTATTCATTGGCATGAAGTATCTATTAATTTTGCATCCTCCTTTCATGAGATTCTTTTATCTATTAACACTTTGTTCAGTAGGTGAAAAAACAAGGGGCTAACAAATGTGAATAGTGAGCTAAACATATAATACATCGATCGCAATGTACTTCCTTGATTACTGACTCGATTTAGCTCTGCGCCCTACACGGGAATCCTGTAAAACCAACCCTCTGCTGCAAAAGTTGTGACACTTCCACCATGGTCAGGTAAGATTTTCATAACTTAGTGCTATTCAAATTCATTATTAAGGCACTTATCGTATAGTACAACCTGCTTTTAAATACCATCATCGTAGAAATCAGCCGTTTGATTAGACAACCACTACAACACGGCCGTTTTGACATCTTTATCGTTGTCGGGGTGATTTTTGGATTTTTTGTCTCGTGGTGACTCCATAAATTCTACCACTTATTGTGAGACCTTAAAAATGTCACCTTGCAATCCAAAACAAAAGGTGTGGCATGTTGAGTCGGAAGATTGTTTTGCTTCATGACAATGCCCACACGCACTCGGCCAATCGAACGCACGTGCTGTTCCGATCATTTTACTGGAAACAACTTAATCACTTTGCACACAACCCCAATCTAACACCCAGTGACTACCAAGTGTTCCTGCATTTGAAGAATCATCTGGGTGGTCAGCGCCACGATGACGATGAAGATGTGAAAACGACCATGTTGCAATGGTTGTCTAATCAGGCGGCAGATTTGTACGAGGATAGTATTCGAAAGCTGATTCACGATTCGTGCCTTAATATTGGTGGAAATTATATAGTAACATAGATTCAAACATAGGTTGTTATATACAAATAAAATTGCACAGAGAAGTCTCTTTGTTTTATTTGATTTCAAAACGGTACTTACTTTAAAAACAGGCCGCATATATTTATTCATTAGTCTAAAATTTCTCAAACTAATATATATGGTTTGTTTTTTATGTCTTAGCTGTGTAAGTATCCTAAC
>VCRD01001688.1:66512-119856 GCA_006783055.1 Trinorchestia longiramus | reverse complement strand
TAGCAATGTTTCATTGATAGCTATGATGTCGTGTGATAACGTTGACGCAATGGCTTGAAGTTCCGACATTTTTGGTAGGAGGCTTACATTTTTGGTAGGAGGCTTTTACGAGAGAGCTGAAACAAGCAACGTATTACAGCTTCTGCTATACATATTTGGATTCAACAGCAGTTTCTTACAAGACCGCCAATCATGGATGCTCGTAAATTAACGGCCACGAAGACTACGATGGTGCGGCAATAAATTCTTTACCCACTTTTATTACTCTTTCTTAAGAGTAATAAAAGTGTGTAAAGAATTTGTTAACAAGTATCTAATACAAAACCCAAACGTAGGAGGGAGCCTATTGTACTCGGCTTGAGAAAGGATCCAGTGATACGAATGACACAAGGAGAAATTGTTTAGTTTCAAGTAACGTCTCGAGGTCATAAACAAAGATGCAGAACTCGATTTGAAGGCTGTCACACTTTCATGATTGACATTTTGGATCATAAAATAACTGATTGCGCATTTTCGCCAGGAAATGTATCCAAAAGAAACAATGTACGAATACTGGGAACAGGAGTTATTCATACATGAATGTGCATACGCACAGGGATGCTGTCAGCCCTGGACGCAGCCGTCGATTCCATCATTCGAACCCTCAAGGAAACCGGGCACTACAATAACTCCATCATCGTATTCTCTTCTGATGTAAGTACACACGTTTCTGATCATGAGGTACAATGAACAATTAACTATAACCATAGATGAAAATTCATTGTATATACATTAATTTTCGGTAATTTTGATCACTATACGTGAAAACAATTCGCCTTGCAGTTTTAATAAATTTCCAGCATTAATTTAATTTGAACTTTTATTGAGGATCGTTTTATTCTTACCTGGAAATTTATGAATAAATGTATTTCTATCATGTATTGAGCGTTATTTCTCAGTGAAGCAGTTTCTAAACATGTCTATGCATATTAGTTATCAGGAGTTAAATAATGGGAAAGTACCACAATAAAATAATTAATTTTTGATCGGACAAAGGAAGTTTTCCTGTAATGGTTTACATGGAGTGTTTTTTTTACGGTAGCAACGTTGACACAGAAATAACCTGATGCAAAATATTAGAATTTTTTAATGTTCGTTCAGAATTTGGAAGTATCAATTAATGATTCGAAGAACACTGATCGAGGAGCCTTTGCAATAGCTAGCTAATGAAACCTCCTGTGTACCATGAACAATTTCAAAAACTCGAACTGGGTCATGTACAGCGTAAATATTCAGAACAAATGAGAATTTATATTAAATGATTCATTCGAGTTGAAAGGTCACAGAAAAGTCAAAGTTCAGGAAAGTCTACGATGACAGAGCACCGGAACCATCTACGAGAGCAGTTTCATGCAATGGAGTAAGTCAAGTTTCTATTAATTCTGAGCCTGAACCGTCTAAAACAGGGATCTCCAAACTTTTTAAAGTGAGAGCAGAGTACAGAAATATGAACAAAGGGCCGGGCTGCATACTGGAGGTAACGTCAACACATGAATACTGCGTGTATTTTTAACTCACCTATAATGTGAAGAACACTGTACTCAGTCGAGGCAGTGATGCTGTCCTTTAGAATGAAGGATGGGTGACGTGTCAGGAGAGAGTTTGGTGGTTGAGACACGAAGAACTCCACCGAAAAGACTAACATTTTGGTTCTCAATCTGTTTTTGTTCTCATTTAACAGAGAAAATGTTTGTTCACATACGTATGTTGAGCCCAACAGGCTCATCATCCTTTTTGCGTGGCGTCTCATCAAAAGAAATTCAGCATTATCCAAACTCCGATAGAAGGCTGGGAGGAAAATAAGCTGGTGCTGACATTTCAGAAAATCACACTGCTCTTCAATCAGTACTAACTGAAGACTATCTTCCACTTCTACATCACCTATAAATAACATACAAGATGAGATTTACAGTATTCGAACCATTTTTTCTCGTTTCTAATCGCTAATTAAGTGTTACACAAAGTTTCATAGAATTCTAAAACATTGACAAAAAAAAGGTAAAAACTTCGTTGGGTACATTTTAAAAAAAAAATTAATTTTTAAAATTTTTAAAAAATTTAGAAATCTGAAATCAATAATTACAGGTTATATTTCAGTAGCATAGCATGTATTGAGTTGGAATATAACCAAAAACACAAACAGATAGTGCTATTTAACGAATAATCATCAAAAAATGAGATTGACCAAAATAGGTAAAAAATTTCGTCAGGGAATACCCTGTCGATTTTTTCAAGAAAGTAGGAAATCTGAAATCAATAATTACAGGTTATAGTTCAGCAACATAGCATGTCTCGAATAGGAATTAAGCGAAAAACACAAACAGATAGTGCCAATTAACGAATAATCAACAAAAAATGAGATTGACCAAAATAGGTAAAAAATTTCATCAGGAGATACCCTCTGCATTTCTTCTAAGTATTCGGAAATCTGAAATCACTAATTGCAAGCCATAGTTTAGCAGCATAGCCTGTATTGAGTAGGAATAATACGAAAAATACGAACAAATAGTGCCAATTAACGAATAATTACCAAAAACAGAGATGCACCATCCTACTCAGGCTCTTATGAAACATGAATAACATACCAGATGAAATTTGCAGCATTCGAGTCATTTTTTCTCGTTTCCAATCGCTAATTGAGTGTTATAGAAAGTTTCGTTGAATTGTAAAACATTGACCAAAAAAGGTAAAAAATTTCGTCGGGGGATACCCTCTGCATCCCTGTACATTTTCTAAAAAAAATTAAGAAATCTGAAATCAATAATTACAGGTTATAGTTCAGCAACATAGCATGTCTCGAATAGGAATTAAGCGAAAAACACAAACAGATAGTGCCAATTAACGAATAATCAACAAAAAATGAGATTGACCAAAATAGGTAAAAAATTTCGTCGGGAGATACCCTCTGCATCCCTGTACATTTAAAAAAAATTAAGAAATCTGAAATAGAATAGAATAGAATTAGGCAATAGGAACGAACCTTTTGGCCCATTCTTGGGTCGGATAATTACTTCGATAATTATTCGGTTGTTTACCCAAGTCCCATACCGTATTTCTAGCCGCGTCAACCATGTCGGCAGCGGGATTCGAACCCAGGTCTTTCCGCTCGCAAGCAGATTCGCTCACCAGTCGACCAAGCTGGTGATGATCAATAATTACATTAAATCAATAATTACAGGTCATATCTTGGCCGCATAGCATGTATTGAGTAGGAATGAAGCGAAAAACACAAACAGATAGCGCCAATTAACGAATAATCAACAAAAAATTATATTGACCAAAATAAGTAAAAAATTTCGGTGGGGATACCCTATGCATTTTTTAAAAATTTTAGAAATCTGAAATCGAAAATTACAGGTCATATTTCAGCAGCATAGCATGTATTGCGTTGGAATAGAACCAAAAACACAAACAGATAGTGCCAATTAACGCATAATCAACAAAAAATGAGATTGACCAAAATAGGTAAAAAAATTCGTCAGGGGATACTCCCTGCATTTTTTCAAAGTATTCAAAAATCTGAAATCAACAATTGCAAGCCATAGTTCAGCAGCATAGCATGTATTAAGTAGGAATAATACGAAAAATACGAAGAAATAGTGTCAATTGACGAATAATTACCAAAAACAGAGATGCACCATCCTACTCAGGCTCCTATGAACTATGAGTAACATTTCAGATGAAATTTACTGCATTCGAGTCATTTTTTTCGTTTCCAATCGCTAATTGAGTGTTATACAGTTTCATAGAATTCTAAAACATTGAACAAAAAAGTAAAAATTTCGTCGGGGGATACCCTGGGTGTTTTTTCAAAAAATTAAAATATCTGAAATCAATAATTACAGGTCATGGTACAACTGTACCGCTTTAAGATTCATCATTATTTAATATCACAATTTCCTTTTTTATACAGTTTTAATTTAATGTAAGAAGTATATGATAAAGGTAACCTGTATTTTCAGTGAAACAAGCCTTCCTTAAGAGTAGAGTTTAAACTTGTATGTAACAAATATTTCCGACTAACTCCAAAACTGATATGGACCAAATATTTCGGACCGGAGGGAATAGTATTCAACCTTCTAAACTACCAAACCTTATTTAAAATAAGGTTTGAAAAAATATACTAAATATAGTAAATTAATATAATATAATATACCACATAATAAATTAAATATAATACCAAAAATATAATATACCAAATAATAAATTTGGTTTTCCCCAGAACGGAGGGTCGTGGCAGAAGATGGGCATGAACTGGCCTCTGAGGGGCACGAAAGGGTCGCTGTATGAGGGTGGCACGCGGGTGCCTGCTGTCATCGCCTCACAGATGCTCGCACAGCGCGGACTTGTATATTCTGGGTAAAATTAATCTATGATTGTATAGGAGTAAAACAAATTAATATTTTTTTGATGCATTAGAGGCAGTAAATTTGGGTAAATAAGCTGAATTGGGTGGGTGAATTGTAATCAACAATGAATGATGCATCTATTTGAATTTAACAGGATATTTCACGGAATTGACTGGTACCCCACATTGCTGGCTGCCATTGGGGAAACGACATTCAGGGGGCTGGACGGAGTCAGTCAGTGGGAAGCCCTGAATGGACGCGCATCTCCCCCACGCCAACAGATGGTCTACCACATGATCAACAACAAGGGACTGAGCACGGCAATCAGGTGACTTCATTAGGACTTCAGGGGTTGCGAGTGCAACATTGTCATTTGATTTGGATTAACAACCAAAAATAAGCTTCATTATAGAACCAAAGTTGTTACAGAAATAAAAACCACTATACTTTTTCAGTTGTGATTACATTGGTGGATTAATTACTAAAAGTAGATTAGCATTGGGTGGCCGCTGTAGTTACATAATTAAAAAATGACTCAATTTTTTCAGTAGCAATGATATTTTTAGCCTGTTTAGTTTTTCTGCACGACAGGCATTCATTAAATTTCGTATTTTCGCCACACTCAATGGCACGGATGAGAGTATAAAATGCACACGTATGCTTTGCAGGTATGAAAACCACAAGTTGATGGTGGGGAGCTTCAAAAATAAAGGATGGGGAGTTCCCCCGGAATACGACACATTATCAGACGAGTTTTTAGAAGCTTTTCTGGATTCTGGAAAAGGAATGAATATCGTCCCCTCGAGAGGGCGTATCAATGCTACGCAAGAGCAAGATGAAGAGGACCTCCATTTCTCGAGCGCGACTGATATGGTGTCCTACAGAGCTGCGGAAGAAGGTACGAGTTATGCGATCTAAAACATACGAGACATCTTATTTCTCCTAACTTTCTCTTCTTTACGAAGCCCTGTACATTTTGTTGTTGAATAATTTTACATTGTACTTCACTAAGTCAAAGCCTGTTCACAATTTGTTAACAGGATGTTGACAGCCACGTTTGAGTAGATGAACTCATGTCTACTTCAACAGAAGGGGAAGATAAAAGGCGAGAAAACTGACATTTTGAAAAAGCTTGATTGCACATGTGCACAAAAAATGAATAAATTCATTATGGGTCAGTACCTGTTCAAAAGTGTCGCTTAACCCTTTAGCGACCAATTTCTTTTTCTAGTTTCTACGTTTAAGCTCACAAAGACCGTCTGTACACCGATGCAATGAAGCACGCTGAGAGCCAGGCAGCCAAAAGAACGACGCTGTAACATGCCGCCGCGTTCAAACCTAGTAGCGACCTCATATTGCTCACTGTTTAATTATTAGAACAATTCTCCCAAAGACCGTAAAAGAGGACCGTATGGTCATTTTCGTCGCTAAAGGGTTAAAAATAGTGATGAATCGCTGTTAAAAATACAGCTAACCGACGATTGCATAGTTCTGGCAACCAATCAAAACCAATTAAGTCGTTTTCCATATAATGTCGGTAATTTCCACTTGTACAGTCGGAACTTTTTTTAATAAGGTTCAGCATTACATCCAGTTCAACAGATTACTGCCGATTAGATACAAAATTTTCAAACCAGCTGTCATAAATTTACCTGGCTTTCTTTCCTCAGAATATTACATCGACGACGACGATGATGAATTAGAAGAAGACCCAACATTGATACCAACTGAAAACGATGAAGGAAGCCGGGCTGCAGAGCACAGAACTGCAAGGGTTAAAGTTGTTGTGAACAGCCGAAGGTTGTCTAAAACTACTGCGCTATCAAAACACAAACAACGCGTGATACGAAGGCATGAAAACCAAGAAAGTAAGCAAAAAAAGGCACAGCAGAAGCGGCAAAGACAGCATAACAAACAGGCGACAAAACAAGAGAGGAAATCTTGTAAAAAGGCACTGAAGCTCACTAAGCCAAGAACAATTGAGCCAAAGCAAAGCCAGCGAGTTGTGGCAAATAAGAAAAACATCGATGACATCCTAACAGCTGAGGACCTACTCGTATCTGGGATACCACTTCATCTCTACGACCTAGCAGGTGCGTGGAGGGGTTGGGCTGTGCGGGATCAGTTGCCTAGTACCGTGCGGTCGATATCAAACCAGAAACTACCAGATTCACCTAGCACTATACGAAACGAATTAAATATTGATGTAGTGTCGATACCAAACGACGCCTTCAAGCCTTGTTATTTCATTTTTTTTTCAATGTTTTATAACCTGTGTGAATATTAAGCGACTTAAAAACCTATTCGTGCTCAGACAAAATAATTTTTTTTGTAAAAGATCTCGACAAAATCTGTTTTTGATCAGTCTGTATCGCTAAAAAATCGGAGAACCATATCTTCATAATAATTTATGTACGTATATGCATCTGGTTTACACAATGGGACATACATATTTCAGTAATGTAATTAATAGCAAATTTTGCTGAAAGACTAATATTTTTAATTTAAAAATTCAGGGTGTCTCAAAAAAATGTACTCGCACTTTGAATGACGAGAAAACCTTTATATATGAACATAGAGTAAAATGGACCATCTTTGAATACAGAAGACAAATGTAATTGAAGAATCATGTTCGCAAATGCTCAAAACAAAAAAGGCCTGCAACACAAAAAATGCAGCATGTTAGTGACAGTTAAAGTGTGAGTACAGTTTTTTGAGACACCCTGTATTCTTTAGTGCAGTACCCTCTCAGGAAAACCCTTTAATACAGTGGCATATCATGAATGTCGTTGTCGATGTCGTTAATGGTCATTGGCCAGCCCATAGTACCAAAATGCTATTGAAAAATATAGTCACGAGTCTTTGAGCCTGGTTGAAACTTTACATGTTAGCTATTCGATAGGCGTATGTACTTCTTTGATATGCTACTTTCAATTTATATCATTTCTAATTTAATTTATTCATGAATTATTTAAGGAATACGAATGTAATTCAAAAAATACGCGGAATGTTCCCATGACCCAAGTGCCAACAAGATAGAATATGTTCGAACATGTCAGCCAGAAAGAGCATGATCTTGGCTATCTAACGGTTGCTAGCAATCAGTATTCGCCTGGAAGCGAGGCCGTGAGGTGATAGTTGATAAAATGTAGTTTTTTGCCCCATGGAACGTGAGAATTTTGAGATAAGAACCAACATAAATTTTTAGTAAAGCTTGGTTGGAAACAAACGGATTTCATTTAAGCTTTGTAGAACGTTTATGGGGATCATGCTCCGAAGAAAACTTGCGTTTACAAATGGATTGAAAGATTTCGAGATGGTAGAAAAGCTGTTGAAGATGAGCGTCGTGGAAGACCAACAACCTCGAAAACTTTTGGAAACGTTGATGCTGTTAGGAGCTTAGTCGAAGAAGATAAGAAATTTACAGTTTATCAGATAGCTCAGACTATGGGCACATCGGTTGGTTCAGCTCATTCGAGTCTGCATGACGATTTAGGCCTCAACAAGCTTTCGTCGCGATGGGTCCCAAAAGCGTAGCGCCCAAATCAGCTAAATCTTAGAAGTGAATTGTTAAGGCAATTTTGACCAAAATTGAAGCGAATGAAGAAAACTTTTCTAGTCGAATCATCACTGGGGATGAAACATGGGTTTACCAGCATGATCCTTCAGTTAAAATAATGGCTTCCACGCGGAAGCCATCAAAACAGCAGTCAAAACAATGGCTTCCACTTGGAACATCTGGCCCAATCAAATTCAAAAGTCGAGAGGTCTGTCAACAAGGCAATGGCAACCGTTTTCTGGGACTCTGGAGTTGTATTTGTAGACTTCTTAGAAGATCGAAAAATTGTCACAGGAGCCTATTATGTAGAAGTTTTGAGGAAATTGAGAGCAGAATTAGCTAAAAAGCGTCCAGGAAAGCTCCATCGTGGAATCCTCTTCCATCACGACAACGCCCCAGCGCATTCTTCACGCGTTACAAAAGTTTTGAGAGAATTTCGATGAGAATTGCTGCCACATACACCTTATAGCCCAGACCTGGCCTCATCTGACTTTCTTTATTCCCAAAACTCAAAGAACAGTTGAAAGGCGTCCATTTTAATAGCACTGATGAAACAAAATACGCAGCAAAAACATAGCTCATAAAGGAGTTTGCAGATTTCTTCAAAAATGGTCTAAAAGGATGGAAGCACCGCATAGAGAAGTGCATCGACCTTGACGGAGATTATGTTGAAAAATAGATACATTGTATAGAAAAATTAATCAAAAATTACAAAATTCTGCGTACTTTTTGAATGCCTCTCGTATATGTCCTTTTTGAGGGATACTAACACCCCTAAAATGACTAATACTGTGCTCGAATACGTGGTAGCTATTTTTTCCCTACATATAAAATTAAACATGACGCTCTCTGAGCGTTAATTCGTGGACATGGTTCACTGAGCGCAGAGCCAAATGCTATAATAAGAAAAAGACCACCTGAAAGAATTCACTAGTGGCGGCTCGGATTCCCTGCCGTGAGCTTCGACCCATGGAAAGATGTTAGCTGGGAGCCTGTCTGCGAGTAACTACAGATTATCACAGGTGTCGTGTCGCATCGCCAGCTGTTAAGAATACTTTATAAAAGAAAAAAGACTTTTTTCATATCGGGCACTAATTTGGTTCACTGATGTTTTACAAACTCAAGAAGCTACGTACGACTATATCATATGTACATTTACAAACAGGGGTTTTCGTACCGTGTTCATCTTGACCTTCAAATCTTTTCATCCATGTGCTTTTCTACGACGTAGGATATATGTATTTTATATCCATAAACGTTCACAATGAAGCCTGTTGCGTGAAGTAAATCTGTCAATGTGACGAATCCAGTTTCGGGAGTCCTTTTCAAATTCTATAACTATATATTAATCGAAGTTTCACACCCGATGTTACAGTCATCGTAGAATAAGCCTCATAGTCGAACGAAACTTAAGAAAACCAGCCTCGCTGCGTGGACGAGTGTCTGTGCAGGAAATCAGCTTAGTGTCCTTGAATGGTTCCT
Source organism: Trinorchestia longiramus (assembly GCA_006783055.1). NCBI lineage: Eukaryota > Metazoa > Arthropoda > Malacostraca > Amphipoda > Talitridae > Trinorchestia > Trinorchestia longiramus. The sequence continues at coordinate 110,427 of VCRD01001688.1, read as the reverse complement.
GTAATTTTGCATATTAGTTTCCCCCAGTATGTTACCATGGACCACAATTTATTCCCTAATGCCTTCGCTTACCAGATGCACGAGCTCTGTGTAGTCCGTGACGGCCCACTAATTTTTCCTTTGTGTAATCAGAAGTAAATCACGCAACGAAATAGTGTAGTTTATGCGACTCAAAACCTACCACGTCAAAACCTTGACGCTTTCAAATTTTGTTTTGAACAGGAGACGTGTTTACTTACTTCTATCTTATGAACTTGGATAATTCAGAGGACATATTGGACATGAGAACTCTTGCTTATCTGCCTTCATAACAGCAAGCTTTTTATCAGTAGCCGATAGTTTTGGTTTTATATATGAACCTTATATTTTTTCTATTTCTCAACGGAAAGTAACCACTAAGTAAATATTTTGTTTCATTCCTGTGGCAACTTCATAAGTGAAGAAAGAATTAACTAGAATGAAGAAACTTGTTTCTAGCAATCGACTATTTTCGGGTGTCAAACCTATCAGCGACCGTAAAAGCTAACGTCAGAAACATTATAATCTATCAATGATAATCAGCCAAGAGTAGAAAAGAACCTCCTCATGTCATTATTTGTTACTTTTGAACGTTTTCGGCATTTAACTACTACTAACGCTGTAAATGGATGAACACCCAACACGTTCAATTACTCAAGAGATAAATCATCTTATTTTGGATTATGGCTTTTTAGTTAATTTATGACGCATATGTAGAACCTATAACGATTCTGAACGTATTCCACACTGAGAAATGAAAGTTTTTGTGAAGTTCTAAGGTTGTCTTGTTCCACACAGCGGACCCATACGAGCGACACAACATAGCAGCCCACGAGCCGCATGTGTTGGCCGCAATGCTACGTCGTCTCGTTCCAGAACTACGGAAGTACGTGAAGCCTCACAATCCTCCCATGGATCCTGCAGGAGACCCCCAGCACTTTGGCGGGGCATGGTCCCCAGGATGGTGTTAGAAACTTGATATGCTTTAGAACAGCGTTGTCTGCATTTTTCATTCATTTGTTTACACAGAAAACGTTTACGAAGTTTCCGTTAAAGCTCGTGCCTCAGTTGTAGAGCCACAATCAGGAGCTTGTAGGAAACGAGTTTATCAGTTTAGCAATTATGAAATTAGAAGTTGAAGGTAAGTTTTATCCGACAAGACAACTGACGCAACGGAATGCTCTCACTTGACCAGTTTCGTGGTGTGCAAGCAACTGGAGGCATCTTGTCAGGACGTAGTTAACAAGATAATTGTTGTTTCCCTGTTATAAGAACTGATAAATAAGAGTTCACTTTTTGATAATTAAATACTTGTCCAACCGATATTAAAATAAGCTTTAATAAAGTAACCGAATTTCAAATCTATGTTTTTCATTATTCTAGCTAGACTATAATCCATGTAAATAAAATGGTACATTTATCACGGAAAGTTGATATCTTGATAATACTCTAATGTGATGCATGTACGAAAGTTCCTCTGACATCAGATATTACACCAACTTTACTTGAGAGATTTTGCAAGGCGCAAAAACGATCAAACGTGACACCCGTCCTATTCGTTTGCTGCACATGGATCCAATTTTTCCTGGTGCATAAAAGCATAACTTGGCAGCATCGTCTTCAACATTTCTTACAATGACTTTTCAATGAATCGTCTAGCAAAGAACAAAGCTGTTGTGCTCGTATTGCAAGTGGTGACTACAGTCTTAACTAATAATATTAACAATTTGTATAAGGGTCAAAAAACCTGAACATTACTTACATATTTACTGTGGCTTTCACCTAGTTTAGTTTTATAAAGAACTACTTCATCCTCGGTCTAAATACATACATTTGAATAAAGAATAAACGCCAAACAGAACTAAAAGAAATCTGATGATTTGAATGACATTTGATCAACTAGTGGAGAAAAACTTAAGCGCTTGACCTAAACATTTAAACGAATTCAAATAAAATTTGCCTTCAAAAAACATTCAAAAAGTTAGCAAAATTATTAAAAAAATCTAATAAAAAGTTGGGCATCACATAATCAACTCTTGTCAAAACCTGAACAATGATCCATCAATTCCCAGAAAATATTTCTTATGCCCCATTTTCTAACAAAGTCTGTTAATGAAAAATTACTTGAAAAAACTTGTTTTTTGCTATTACTGAAGCACCTAGTAAAACAAGTGCACCTCAAATGCAAAAAAATACTGTACAAGTTTCGAGGCAAGCAAAAAATTACTGAATCTCAGTTATGACCGTCCAGGAACTTGCCCATGAAGTCCTTGGGCTTGGGTTCGACGGTGGGTGCCCAGTACATCATGAGCCCGTGCTTCTGTTTCCAGACATGGACAGTCTCCTTCAGCTCCATCTGGCCCTACAATAATGTGTGTCACTATAATCTGTTGTAAACTTTCTTAGTCTAGATAACCCATAAATCTTTTTAAGAGGCAGCAAGATTATCAATAGCTGTCGAATTTGGAAATAGATAGTTTTTGTAAGAAAAACAGCACAAACTAAACAACTGAAAATGTTTCAATCTGGAACATCCACTACATTGCAACTGCACACTATCTCTCACTACTGGCTGCTCAATTTTGTTACAATTATTCTCAATATCTTGCAACTACCACAAGCACCTTTAGAGGTACCGTATGCCACAGAATTATGAAAACACCATTACCTCAGTCAATACAACTGAGGAATCTTGTATCCACTAAAACTTAATTATTTAAGGCATAAAACTTAATTATTTAAGGCATAAAACTTAATTATTTAAGGTATAAAACTGAAGTTCCAAAAATGCTAGCAACTCTGTTGGCAGCTGTTGAGTAGCGTCAAATGAGCACGCATGTGCACTAATTTAAACAAACATTTAAAAAAATTGGCTTTTGAGCTCTTAGAGTCCCACTTTTCAGCACCAAAACTTGGTTAAATATTGAAGAAATGAAAGTAGACTACAACACATCCATACTGCTGCTTTGCAATTATATACAATGCTTACAAAATGATTGTTTGATCATTTTTAAAAAATTTGTAGTGACAATTCCTTCCACAAAATTGTAACTTTGCACCCTACATACAGCTGAAACTGATTATAGTACAAGTAGTGACCTGAACAGCAATCATATGACTGTCCTTGAAATGAAGTATTTAATTTTTTCTACAACAAAAATTATACATCAGTACATTTTACAAATTATTACAATTAAAAAACTACCTCACCCTCAGCATTTGATTGCTTGCACAAATTCATCCTTTTATAAATTCTTTTTTCTAAAAAGCATAGTATATCATAATGACCATCTTAGGTCTTGAAACATTAATCTACACAAATTTCTTTATGTTGTTAGAGGGAATAAGCATTCTAATTTGCAATTTCTGTTGTAAAAAGTAATGACAGAAAAAGCTAACTAGGCAGCTAATTCATTTAATTTATTCTAATTGACAATTTGAATGAATTAAATTCATGCAAAATATTTTTACCTTTTTGATTCAATATACCAGTATGTAAAAAGTTTGCACCACAATGTGCTCAGAAAAATTACTTTCTTTATGTACTTTATGTATTAAAAACTATGTTTCAAATTATTCTTTTAATACCATTAATTTAAAGTCTGGAAGCCTACTTTAAAAATTTATAACTAATATCTACTTAAGATGTAAGAAAAAAGCTACATCCACCAGGTCATCAATGTTCAGCCCATTAGTCACTAATTGGTTTCATCCACCAGTTAAAATTGTATAGGAATCAGAATTGTCACAAAATGAAAACAGGTTAAGTATAATGCTAAAATTGACAAAGATTTGGTCAGAAAACAACAATGTTAATATATCTTACAGAAAATGACTAAATAAGAAGTGTACACCTGAAACTCCAAATAATGTTGTAGGAACTATTAAATATGGTGCATTCAGCTTTTCATAAATGAATTCAATCTTTTTCATTATTCCTAAAATGATTTTTACTTACAACACAATTATTAATATTTGTATGTTGAAGTACAGAAAACCTGCAATAGGGCACCTCAGTAATAAGAAAAAGGTTTCTTGGAAGTCACATGTTCTCTTAAAAATTATGAAAGAGGGAAACTGATTAGCTGTGATAAAACTGCTGTGTTTACACAAATTTGGTTGACACAGAACTTCAGCCTAACCATAGTAACAATAAAAACTCACCTTAATAACAAGAGCATCTATGACCCTGATGTCCTTCACATCCTTGTTTTTCATGAACATTTCTTTGAGTTTCTTTCTGCATTCAGGCTGAGTCTTTGGCAGATCATAGTCAATAGCTGAAAAAAATAAGCAGAATGAATATATATATATAAAATATTCAGGCTTTATAATCAAAATACAAATTCATGGCCAGAACTCAAATTGAATGCTTTCTCTTCACTAGGTTATTATAGAGAAACAATACAATATTTACAGATGAGGTGTTTTGGTGCTGATCATGCATTTTACTTTGGTTTGTTTGATAGCTTATTAAGGTAAGATTTTTCATTGTGATCTTGACAATGTATTTAGTACAGAAGAGGCAGGGTGACTGAGCAGTACTATGTGCTTTAGTACAGAAAAGGCAACACTGATGACTGAGCAGTACTATGAGCTTTAGCACAGAAAAGGCAACACTGATGACTGAGCAGTACTATATGCTTTAGTACAGAAGAGGGTGACTAAGCAGTACTATGTGCTCTTGCCTCATCAAATAACTAACAAACAGTTAACAAGAAAGTTTGACTTGATGAATGTCTGAGGTAAAATGTTGTGTTGATATTTATTAACTACTTAAACCAGCAGGGTTTTATGTACTGAGAGGCTATACAACTAAGACCTTTATTTTGTTATTAAAATGTAAAAAACATATTGCAGAACTATTTAGAGCAATATAAGTACATGGTTCATTTAATAAAGAGCAGAATAGATAATAGCTCACTAATAGTATCTACCAATATAATCAACTATGTATCTCCCACTCCCTCTCTCTCTCTCTCTGTATCTGTGTGTGTCCGTCCCATTACTTCCTGCCACCTGAGGTGGTGGCACGCAGGCAGGACACACCTGCCACCAGCAGCACCTCCTGCCCGCCACCACCCGCCGCACTGCCTTCTTGCACCCTGCATACCGTGGGAGGATCTACATATATAATCAACTATGTATCCCCATATCTCTGTATCTGTGTGTGTATGTCCCATTACTTCCTATCTATTACTGAAGAAAAATTATTGAACTGAAATCAGAATGAGTATACATGTATTACAAGCATTGTACTGTGACCAACGAAGGTACCGAATCACTAAAAAACACACCATTCCTTCCATTATTAACTTTCTTCTCTCATACGGCCATGCTAATGTTAGGCAAGAAACAAAATGAAAGTTCTGCATCAATTCAAGAAAAATACTCAGATTCTGATGGTACTACAGGTAAAACTGAAAAAAGTATCTATTTAATACATCATTAATTTTCTTACTTTTAAATTAGAAATTTTAATGGGTACTATCTAGCCCACATTATTGTTAGATAAGATACACAATGGAAGCCCTGTATATGTTAATGAAAAGAGTTCATTTAAAACACAATAATTTATCATATATCTTCAATGCATTTATCTTTATAATTTTAAATTAGTCAAATCTAAGTCATGAAATTTCCACAAGTACTGGCTAGTAATCTAATAAAGAATAGCTTTAAATAAGCAAAAATGATAAAAGCATAATTATACCAAATCAAATAAATTATTTTACTCGTGCATAACACCTGACCATAAATAAAAAAGTTAGCACATTCTTGGTAATGTAGAACTCTGGTAGCAATTATTCTACCAAACTACATAGTGTTAAGAAAGTAACTTGAACAAAATAGACACTTCGGCTAAGTCAACTAGTTTTAATATCAATCTTTGATCGATAAAAAAATATAGAACTTACCAATCTGAGGTATTTGCCTGTACCAAGCTTTGTAGAGATTTATAACGCGACTTCTTGCTTCATGTTGATCAAGTGACAGCATAGGCTTCACCTGACGCGCCACGGTCAGATTAGCCAAACGTGAAGACGACATAGTTAGTACAGCTTAGACTTGGACACTTCCACCAGCTGACTCTTACCAAACAGCCGGACAAAACACTGAGCCAATCGGAGTCCGTTCCTACAAGACGGCTGTCTGTAGTCGCGGGGAAAAAATAATATCCGCATTATCAGCTCTAAATCCCAAATAAATTATATATTCTCTACTCCTGAGATCGATAAAATAGCTTAAAAATTCAAATAGAAACTTAAGTAACTAAACTTAGATTGTAAAATACACTAAACCAAGCTATTATATTGTCTTGGTTCTGGGTGTGAGGCAGCTTTGTAGGGCCGCTAAATATCGTGATTATTTTAGTATTAAATAATATTAGACCTAGTAATATTTTAGAATAAATCTTTATACTTATTTCACGCCACTTGTGATTGTTTTTTTTAGTCTAAATTTAATCATGGTCGTGACTTCAAATTGTAACTCTCGTCGTTTATAGAAGAGCGTAGCGAACCACAGGTTCTCAAACCAAACGCCCGCCAGTCCGTCCATAACCATTATCCAGTGAACAAGTGTATTCGTGCTTTCAGTCTCTCTGACGGGTAAGTTTCTATTGACGGTTGTTAGGAAGTTTGGCGCTTCACTTAATTACTAGTTATTCCTTAAACTTATCATTTTAGCCCGGCTTAAGCGTTCCTCTGTAGGTTTAGCAGTTTGTGTAATTCCGGTGATTGTTTTTCGGTAATTCGACGGATCTCTCGTCTTATATTATTCCACAATGCGGTAAATAATTTACCTAGTGTCTGCAGTATTCGTATTGTTGAGATTTGAGTTTATCACGCAGCCTGTAATGCAAAATGAATTATTAGGGTTTCCCTTTTATAGCCTTAAGCAACAGTTCTAGCCAAGATTTCCTTTTGCGAAACAATGAGTTAATTGACAGCTAAAATGTACACCGAAATCTCATTTCAGGTAGTCACGTTTCATTCGAATAGTTTTGTTTGTATTTGAAGAAGTAGTGGTGTAGTATACATCGAATAATAACTATTGCGTCAGGCAGTAAATATCGCTGGCAAGTTCCGTATCACTCGAGTCTCTACGTTCAAGTATTTTATGATGGGCACACTAAAAGATCGACCAGCCGTTTTGATACGGTGATTAAATCCCACAGCCTCGGGGAGAAGCTGCTTATAGACATCTCATGTTGTATTTCTTTAACCGCCAGCTAATTAGGCACGATGCCTCAGTTTTGGACTCGGCGGTTGTCGTATAATACTGTATCAGGATATTAATACTTCTGCTAAATTTTGTATTCATTTCGAGTTACTTGATAGTCCTTGTTCGGACAGGTCTCGGTTTACGGACTGCAAGCTCTCAATTTCGATCTTCGATCTTAGCCTTAACTTCTACTCTGAGTTTGATCGTGTTCAATAATAAATCTGCAAGCAACGAAGTCGACTGTATCACTTCCCCTCGAAGAACATCACCCACGAAATAATCACTACAGAAAATAACACGTTCCTTAAAGTGGTGACTCTAAACTAGTGACTCTAAAGTGGTAACCCCAGAAATACTTCGTTCCCCAAAGTGGTGACCCCAGAGTGACTTAGCTTAGCTTAAATGAATTTTTTAGTTAATACCGAACAAATTATTGTTACAGTATTTGGTCTGCTTATTTTCTATATATTACTAGAAACTAACACTATTTTGGAGTAAAGTGTATAAAGCAATGAGAAAAATTGTTTACAAATCAATTTTAACATCAAGCGAAAAACATACCTATGAAACTGAAGGGGACTTATATATTTTATGTTTGTAATAGTAATATACGAGAATTTATCTTTCAATCTGCTTAAACCACACAGTTGAAAATCTCAAAAAATTTTACATTTTATAATCAGAGGTCTTCTTATGCTCTTGGCCAAGCTAAGATCACGTCTTAAGATCACGGCTCATACACGGTTAGTTATACAACTACGCTTACTTGCAGCGTAAAATAACAAGAACATTTGAGGACTAAAACATCGTTTGCTGAGAACTATTCTCCATCTGCAGAAATCTTCCTTTTTCAAAATACTGTTCAGTGAAGGTCAACGGTCTTCATATCTGAATGCAGAGATGCCTTCAGTCTTCCTGTGAATATCAATCTTTTTTAGATCTCCTTAGGTATCATATGTTTCAGACACTGTATTATAAACCACAGGTGGTGTTGATATAAAAGACGAAAGAGAAATCTTCAGAATAGCATAACCCAAAACGTACAATTTATAGTCGAATGTCAGCCGGTAAATTAAAAAAATATATTAAATATAGATGAGAAGTTGTACTATATTTCTTGCTGTTGAGACAGTGAAACCTAGATCAGTCTGTTAACCGACATATTTGTGTAGACACCTGCAATAAATATATCCAAGTCCCTGTAAGAGTCTCGCCACTACTAGTATATATGTCTGTATAATTGTAAACAACACCAACAGTCATGATCAAACAAATCAGGCAAAATGGGGCTGATTTTACTCCAGGAAATTTAATACTCATTCATTAGATCTAACATGTATGGTGCAAAAATTATGATGTGATGTGAATAGCCATCAATTCTTTCTTGAATTGCGTTAATAAGAATGAACGTAGTTCATTTTTAAAACTTAAGTCAACCAATTGAAAGCATATTGTAATAAAGGCAGATACATATATATACTCAAAGAAAATCCTTTACTTTAGAGAACCACCATTGATGATTGTTATGCTGTTGTAATGCACAAAATTCAAACAAAATGAAATACTGAAAGGAGTTTTCACGGAAGGATTACACACCAAAATGCAGATACTACAAATAAATTTGGATAACGATTTGGACCACTATGACAAATAGCTCATTTGAATATGGTGAAAGAAACTCTTTCGTCTTTCAGTATATGAATATTTTATTCAAATTCCACCACCGTATATGTAGGTTAGACTGTCGACTGCACATGCAGGTGTATAAACAGTAGAAGAAAGTTAAATGTTAATAAATACTTGCTTCTCAAACTAAAATATTCCAGAAAAATCTGTACTTACCAACAAATAAAGTTAACGCTAGTACTGAAGCTACTACAATTCACTACACGACTTGGATAAAGCAGTTGGGCGAAACAAACATATATGAGTCATAAATGAAAAAGCAATAGCATACCAGATATTTTTTAGAGGAATGAGAAACTGAACAGGTAGAACAGTTTAATCTTTCAAACTGCTACCGATAGTTTCAAAAAGCCTAGCTCTAACAAATTTTGAAACTTAGTGTTGTTTAGATGTGAAAACTCACCATAAACATAATTTCAGCAAAAAAATTAAATAAACATGTGAAAATAGCTAGGAGTTTAATTTGCCAATTACAATATGAGAAAACACAAGCTAGACGCAGTTTTAAGAAAACGAAGTTCTCAATTACGCATTCACTATGATCTCTTTATGTATTGCAGTTACAAGGCTCGAACAGATTTTTGCCTGATAATGGATAAAGGTGAAGTTCATTATCTGTTGCCACCACTCATGGCCATAGTCCTGATAGCGGGCCTGGCGATGCTTAACATTGGAGATGATAATAGACTAACCATACAACGTTCAAGTCTCTTGCCCAGTTACTGTTCGTTTCACTGCCCTGTCGTGACTTGGACCGAGCCGGGCTGTGCTAATCAATGAATAAAGAATTGCGTTTGAATTATTTAACAATTGAAACTCAAGCAAGAGCTTATATGACAAACTCTCAACTCTTATATGACAAACGTCAATTTTCAGAGTAGAACAATTTGCAACTACGGAGTTTACCAGATTAAGTATTATTTCCTTGCCACAGATCACCAAGACAGACCAGTCCGCCGTTTGGCAATTAAATGTCCATATTCTGATATGTCCAAATCGAAGATAAAATACTAGAAATCTTTCGTCAGAAACAACAGCAGAAATGAATGTAAACTCTGAAAAACATTGTGAGAAATGTAACTACTGCAAGCCTGACAACTGTTGCTGTGAGAGACATGAAGGAATGATAAGTAATCGAGTCCACTTGAGGGGCCTCAAAAAATGCAAGCTTACTCTCGCGCCACTCTCTTGAATAAAAGCTGCTGTATTAACGAAGTTCATTCTAATTTGAGGAATTTACGAAGACCATTGTAGAAAAACTAATTTTGTTAGCCTCTAAAATTAAGATACAGGAGAGTGACTAAAGCTCAGTCTAAGCACAATTAGAAATACTGAGTTATCTCAAACTACAATACGGTAAGAGCACACACTGTGGGCCGTGAACTTAACTATAATTTTTTGGCCGTTTTTCAGAGTGACTGCAAACAACAAGTGGTAACAATGCTTCACCTGAGGTCGGTGCAGGTGCTCACTAGGCTGCTGGCGACAGCGGCACTGTGTGTTGGGCTGCAGGGTCCGCAGAAGCCCCACCTAATTCTCATCGTCGCGGATGATCTGGGTACATAGAGAGGAATTGGATAGACATATTTAAATTGATGTAATTAATTTATAGTGTCTAATTAAAGCTGCCACTTTCAAGAAGAGTGTAAAGTTTTAACAGTTTCAACCGTAACATTAATGTTTGGTTTTACACGTAAGTGCAAAAGCGCATCATTAATTTACTAACTCCTGTACACGAGTGTTTTTTCATAGGGAAAGTGATTTTTAACTTCAAAGATATGATTCTCCTCATATCATACTCTTGCGATCAATCCACACCTTCACAAGTCACGGAGAATGCTCCAAAATAAGCATTTTTGCTTTCATTTGAGATGCAATCGCCTCGTTGAATCACTAATATCTTTGCTGTACCTTTAAGGAGCACTTTCAGTTTGCTAAGAGACGCCATGCTTAAATGTTGCACAGAGACTTCCTTAGTATCTTTATTTTTACGATCTTCATGGAATGAGCAAATATTGAGCCAATTTCTTTGAGTTTTATAGCGTCCAATGAATGCCACCATACAGAACTTGTAAAATTCAAAATATCTGAAAAAACTTCTATTGAATAAATGTGCTGAATACAGTTGTGTAACTAGTACCGAGCTGTTGTGTTACTTTTGGCCTGGATATTTGCAAGGTTCATGGTATTGCACCAGCAGCTTTCTTTTTTGCAAGCCCAATTGTCAAACCATTGCACATAAATTGTCACAAGAGTGCACAGAAGTACTTTAACTCACAACATAGAGAAACCACGTTAAAACGTTCAAATCTACTCTATTTAACGCACACAACTAGTTCATTTCTTAGAATTATACAGACTCGAATTGTGGTTTATGGAAAGATTTGTCCACATTATCGTAAAAGAGAAGTTATAATTCATATAAATTTACCACATCGAATTTTGCCCATACACTAAGCAAATTAAAATCTTTTCAACGCATATTTTATCAAGTAAATTCAATTCAGCGCTGATATATTCTACGCTATGCAAATTTTTTCTCACTGCAGGTTGGAATGATATATCATGGAACAACCCAGGAGTTGTAAGTCCCAACCTGGATAGACTAGCCAACGAAGGCATGATTCTGAACCGCTCGTATGTGCAGCCCATCTGTTCTCCAACCCGCTCTGCCCTTCTGGCCTCCCGGTACCCTTTCACCATTGGTAGACAGGTGGGTCTACTAAATGGGCCTCTACTATCCTACATCTTTGTTCTCATATAAATAATATGCGTTAGAATGAGTCTTCCAGTTTGTCTGACATTAGATAGAGGTTCAAATTTGGATCTGAGATGTCGAATACGGCTTTAATTTCCTTTCTACTGACTAGAAAATACCAACACGCGTGGTGGCCAATTCTGTAACGCCTGACATCTGAGAATACATTCATAATCACAAGACTGTAGTCGATGCTCTGCAAGGTCAACCTTAAACTAAAAAAAAACACGTCTAGTAAAATTATTACAGCTCTTTTCTATTTAAGTAGGCAGGAGTGAGCCTTGTACATGTCCAATAGTTGGCCATATTGTCACTGACAATCATTGTCTTAGGAACTGTTTAGGACAAACCTGAAAAATATAATAGAGGGAATAAAATTATATTACAATTTGTGCGCCATTTTTATCGGACTTATGTAAAAGTAAAACTGTAATGTATGAATAAAGATAACTCTGCCCTTTCAGGGAAACGTAATCTGGCCATTGATCCCAACTGGTGTGACTCTGAATGCTACTCTTCTGCCACAAGAACTGAAGAAGTGGGGGTATGACACTTACGCTGTCGGCAAGTGAGTGTTAGCGGAAGCGATGAAGGAAAATAAGTTAGTACTTCAATAGAAAATGTTAAACGCTGTTGAAAACGACAGCAAAATTTCCTTAAAAATCCTCGTAGAGTCGGCATGAACTATCATTATACTTATGCCCGTAAAACTAAATGTCTATGGTAATGTTAACCATTAAAATACGCTAATATCCACTTTGCCAATTGTGGTTATCGTGCAAATGCTCACATTACTAATGTTCACAACACTTATGTTCACAATAGGAATGTTCATACGGTGAATATCCATAGTGCTTGCGTCCATAATACCAACGCCCACGCGATCAGTGACCATATTCTTTCCGCTACTTAGTATATCACTTTCCTCTGGTAACTGTACAGCTGTTCGAACGTTTCAACTTTTCAGTCCACGTTTATTTATTGTTGCTCATGGGCAGGTGGCATTTGGGTTTCTGCAAGTGGGCGTACACTCCAACATTCAGAGGCTTCGATTCCTTTTATGGCTTCTACACTGGCTCCGAAGACTACTACACCCATATGAGGGGTTACAGTTATTATGAAGACTCACAACGTATGCATGAATTTTTCTTCGTCGAAAATTGTCGCATTGTTTTTACATAAAATTGAACTAATCAATTTTTGCTACGAAACGTCATCTAAATCCTCTGATTGACTTATATGAATCAATTTCGACAGTTGGATGTGTAGAAACATACACAGTGCTTGCATGTACAAACAACATGAACCACAACAAATTGAAGCGTCTATTCTATATCCAAGACGAACTCTTGTATTTTCTCTAATTCGTAATTGAGTTGAACATAAGCTAAAAATTTGCAGTTAACATCGAGTTATTGTTGACGAGCATCGTGTACACGTATTCTAACGTCTCTCTCACTTGGGATTTACAGTAGCAAGCGCTTCAGGTTACGACTTCCGCGACAACACAGCAGTGAATCGCAACGTCAGTGGCAACTACTCGACGGTAACTAGAGGTTTTAATAATTAAAACAGATGGAAATATTGATCAAACATCAACAAAATATAAGAATATTTTATTTTTCTTTCAACTGTAACGAATGATGATCGTAATTGTCATTAATTGGGGCTATCTTTGGGAATCTAGGATGGAACCACATTCCGTGAGTTTAATCTCGTCAAAAGAAGAAAAGATTACTAAAGACCTTTGACTTTTTATCATAGCTCAGACGTTCAGTTTTGGATGCTGGGCTTGTAGAACAAAAGTTAAGCTATTGATTTAGATGACTCTTTCTTACCAAAGAATATATTAAACTGAAAATATTGCACCAAATGATTTTTTAGTGCTACGCACGGCTCAAGTATTTTTTTCATACACTAAAGCGAAGGTCAGTTCGTTCGATTTTTCAAGCCTAAATTCTCTCTTTCCTTGTGAGTTATGCTTAAGGTGTAACTTCTAAATTCAATTCTCGAACAAACTTTCCATTCATGAGATACTTTCATAACCTAAATATTTTTAGGGCTAATAAGAAACATAGAATTTACTCTTCAGAGGAAAGAATAAGCCACAAAAGCCCAGAACATAAATTTTGAAGACTCACATTTCTGCGCTGTCTTCGTTGGCAGTTCCTGTTCTCGGACAGAGTGGATTTGCTCTTGCGTGCCCGGAGTCCCGATACGCCGCTCTTCCTCTACATGCCCTTCCAAAGCGTCCACACTCCGCTCCAAGTGCCTGAGAATTACTCAAACATTTACCACAACATTTCTAATAACAACCGGAGAACTTATCTCGGTAAGATACTACAACTGCATGTGGGCCAATCAAAAACGCTAATATAATTGCTTAAACATCTATACCAATATTTTTAATCATAACCTTAAAACTTACGTTAGATACCTTTTGGCTGAAGAGTATGTTGTTACCAAGGAAGAGCACTAAGCTCTAAGTCAGCACTAAGTTTCGTTGAAAGTCAACTTAAAACGTTAACGCCAAATGTCGATAAACGAATCTGTGTGTTCCGATTTTTTTTGCGTAATGCAATCTTGTACATGTACCTTCCTTCAACTCTGTCTGTTACTGAAGCCTGACTTACTCAATAGTTAGCCCTGCTTTGTGTGACATTTTGGTGTTGTTTCATGTTTATTCAGGCATGGTGAGCGCTCTAGATGAGGCTGTGGGCAGGATCGTCACCTCACTCAAGGAAACTGGCCACTACAACAACTCCATCATCGTGTTCACTACTGACGTGAGCATCTTACCCTCATGTGATCTCTAATAATTGATTAAAGCAGTCCATGTACCTATAAGTATTTGTAGAATATTCTTAATGATAATTTGACACCAACTTCTGGCTTGGTTTGAGTTGAAGTATTTCGGGAAATAGTTTGAATATATCCCAAATAAAATGTAGTTTTCTTAGAGCTTTGGGCACAATAAAACTATTAATTAAGATTCTGTAACAATTCAAACCAACCCTGTATTATGATCTCAGAGTTAGTATATGTTTTAACATGTCTTTGGATTACTGTAGTATGTCAATATTTCAGCATATAAAGGACCGGAATTATACATACATATGAACCTTTAAAATTCTATAAATATGTAAGTTTCTTATGAGTTTTCTCCAAACAAAAATGACGAATTGCAGCTAAACTTCATGGATGTTTACTCTGACTCGGTAATTTCATTATATCTTCCGATTTTTTTGGCATTTTTGGGTCGATTAATTCATCGTAGTTCGCTCTAGCTTCATACCACCAACGTTCATTACGATGTTCATACTTGACGTTGTGTTCGATACCACGCTCACAATCCTGCGGAAGTTTAGTCGTTTTTAACACACAGACGCTGGGAACTAAAATGATTCAGATTTAAAAAGTGCTTCTAGTTGAAAATTAAAATAGAGTTATGCAGAAATTATTCAATGTTTTGAAGTCGGCACTATATTTTAGCTTTCCATAGCTATATTAATAATTGAACCATTTCCCCCCATGAATGAGCATTGCGTTTTGTTCAGAACGGTGGCCCCACAATAACTGGAGCCAACAACTGGCCACTGCGGGGGAACAAGTCAACTCTGTGGGAGGGGGGTACGCGGGGGCCTGCGTTCATTCACTCCCCTATGCTGACCAATCCTGGGACAGTCTCAAACAGGTAACCATAAATTTCGTCATTTTAAATTAACGTTCAAAACTGTTTCCGGATTCAAACTCATATTCGTTCACTTTGAATTCATTCAAACAAAAAATTCCGAAAATAAGAAATTCCAATTTTGAGATTGAATGATCAGTTAATTATTTTTTAAACATACATTAATTAAGCATCCATGAAACCAGCACGACTGAAAAAAACTGTGGGAACATTGCAAATTTTTCACAATCATCAACAACAAATGATTCCTCAGATTGATCCACGTGACGGACTGGTATCCTACGTTCGTGCATCTGGCAGGCGGGACTCCGCCGGACGATATTGACGGCGTCAATCAGTGGGAAACTTTGAACAATAAATCTCTCCCTGATGCTCGGGATTATTTCGTTTATGATATCAATGAAGCCAATGGAATGAGCGCAGCTATCAGGTATGCACACACAAAATTTAAACATTTTCCATGCACAGCAGAAACTTGATTCCCTGACACCTCACTTTTTTTGTATGATGAAGAATTTCTACATAATTAGAACACTTTTGATCACCTTTAATACTGAACGTACTGTTTTAAAAGTCGTATGCTCTGAAATTTGAGAATATTTTGGTAATAAATTATTGCTACCACTATTAAATACCCCGTAGTGGTCGTCCCTCCCTTCTTTGGGTACCTGTAAACCTTAATTACCATTTGAATCACATTTTGCAGGTGGGGAAGGTACAAATTAATTGTCGGAGATCCAGGACCATCGTCATGGACGCCTCCTCCTGACCTTCAGAAATCTCGTACGTTCACCCTTAGAAAGCCTGACGAAGTTACTGTACGCACAGACTCGAAAAGTGAAGAGATCTTCAGCAGTTCCATTGAGTCAGATGAAACTTCCAAAACAAATCGCGAGAATAGAAACAACAACGAAGAGCTTATCAAGAAAGAGTTTGACAAAGCCGTTCTTCTTGACCCTAGTTTCAACGATCGTAACTTGAACAGTCAAAGCGAAGAATTCCGTGCCATTGATTATGATTACAACTTTTTAGGTGACGAATCCAAACAGGAGAATTCCAACGGTTACATTCGCGAAGTCATCGACGAAGACTCCAAAGAAAATTCGATTTTTCCTGATAAAAATCATGATTCAAAAAACTGGAACAGCCTTTTCAGAAAATTCCCGCTCATGAAAAATAAGTTGTACAGAAACAGTTACGCATTTATTGATATGGCTTTGAAGTATTTCGAAAATAACCATATTGACGTACATCAACTTTTGCACCCGGACAAAAAAGACGAAACTTGGACGGTAGATGATTTTATAAATGACCAACATACATCTGACAATGAAATTGATTGGCTCTTTAATTCAGCTAATGAACAAAAAGATGATAAATTGCTTCGCCGAGAACTGAAGCGTCGATATCGACTAGCATCTGGTGCTTCTGTACGACTGACAGACTTCAAAACTGTGCAGGATTTCATCAATTCCAAAGTGAAGATGCAGCTCTACGATGTAGAAGGTAAAGAGCTCGTTTAGAAATATCATATCCCATGTAAAAAAAGTACGTCATGACATGTTCTTAAGTACTGCAGTTATTGAGAAATTAGAATGACTTTTCTGAGTCTAATTAGAGTAATTTTAAAAACTACACGTAAGTCTATTCGCTCTTTGCATTTATTTCTCTGCAATTTTAAATGAATATAGTTATGATAATAAATGACCTGTGTCATGAATTGTTTCTAAATAATTCTGAGCTTAAAAATATTCTCTCGAACATGAATCACAAATCTCCTATTTAATTGTGTGATGATAGGTGACTAGGCTGGGATATTCCTAGCTAGATAGTAGTAGTAGTAGACTAAAGCTACTCTATTTCATATAGATTTACTTAGTAGTTTGATTTTCGAGCAAAACTTAGAAACTTACTGGGAAGACTGATGCTAAAAGTAACAAGATTTTCTTTACATTTTATTCCCTAACTTTTTAAACCCAAATTTCGGTACTCATTGCATGTAAATAATTATGCTCAAATGGGTATTTGTGGGTTATCTCTCATCATTTTTAATTTATGGTTTCCTTTTGATGTTTAGGTTAGGTTAGATTAGCTTAATTAATTACCCACAAGTACCCAAAACAAAATTAAAAATAATAAAAATTATTATTTCTAACCTATCTTAACCTTAACATCAAAAGGAAACCATAAATTGAAAGTGGTGACATAACCCACAAGTACCCTAAAATGATATACTGTATTGTGAAAAAGCTTTTTACCCCTTTGGCTAGAATCGAGCTTCTATCATCTCACCATTGATTTTTCAGACGACCCGACGGAGCGTTTGGACCTGGTTGAGATCCAGACTCCTGTTGTGAAGCTGATGCTGACGAGGCTGTTGCAGGAGCAGCCTCGCTACTGCCCCCCTGATCTCCCTCCCGATGATAGCAAAGGAGACCCGGATAACTTCGATGGTGCCTGGTCCCCCGGCTGGTGTTGAGTTTCTACCCCTGAATGTTGGCATGGAGGAGGAAGGGCAAGGACCTGAAGAGATGAAATTATGTTCCTGCGAGAGCCACTTAACTGAAAATATAAATTTCTTATATGTAGAGAATATTAATATCAAAATGAGTTTTTTATTTAAAAGCTACTTCGCGTAGCTATTAGAAAACATTAATCATTAACAAAATTTTGCTTATGCGACTTCATATGAACGATCCAAAGTGAAAGACCTTCCGTTTATTCACCTTGAAATGAACAAAGAATCTAATATTAGTAAAACTAAATTACAAGATTTCTCTTTTATCATGAACGTGTTGTGCGTAGAGACTTTAATATGAGGTAAATGCACTAATGAATTGCAATGGCAGTCATTGAACACCGTGAAACCACGTCTTTGTTTACCACATTCATTGCGGTTGCCTAGCTGGTGTAAATCTTTACTTTGTACATACAGTCAATAGAAAGCTTTAACACGTTTGTTGCGATGCGACCCACCGGTGGGTCACTTAGGTTAGGTTCTGTAATTTTTTCCAAGTCTTTTAGTGATTATGTGTACAAAGTAAAGATTTGCACCAGCTAGGCAATCGCAACAAACGTGTTAATAAAATTACAGAACCTAACCCGAGTGACCCACCACCGGTGGGTCATTCCGCAATGAACGTGTCAAGCCGAAACATCCAGCCGTACAAACTTTCATGATTAGTTCCGTAAAATCAAACATTAGCATAATTTGCAAGTAGATATCTGTAACAACTCATAGTACCTCACATATCACATTTATTGAGTTTCTATGTGAAATTAAACCTAATTATATTACACAGAAAACTAACATCAGGTAATTTTTCTTATCTGCCGAACTTGCTTTCCGTTTCAATCTGCAGTTTACCTAATAGAGTAGCAGCACAGAAGTAAATACAGACTAGAATGGAGCTAGTGTCCAGACAAATACAGTACGCGAAAAACATGGAAATAAAATAAAGCAAGTATAACATTCCGTAATTGCGGGATGACTTCAGCGAGTTCGTTTACAAGACATCAATACACATACGAGTATGTAGCTTTAACTTCTCTTAATGTTCGAATTTTTGGGTCGAAGGCTTGCGAAGTATTTCTTACTTGGATTTTCATGTGAAAATGGTACGGATTATCATTTTTTCTAATATTTTAAAAGCAGGAAGTACTTATCATTTTTTGTCATTGGATTCAAAAGTGTGAAATTACAAAGAAGAGAATACGACGGTTTTAACCTTGTTACTCATGAATTGGTAATATCAATCAATCAAAATTTGATGTAACGCTTAAATTCATCAAAAAATATATTTTAACAAGTAAAGAATAATAAATTACAAGCAATATTTTGAAAATGAAATGTTGTAAGTATACATCAAAGATGAAGATTGAAATATCAAGCTCGATATAACTTACCTACTAATTTATGTCAAATAGGAAGTTTCAATATATTTTTATTACGAACACACTGACTGGCATAAACGCATGAGATGCATGATTATACATAGCAACTATGGAAGCCGTATAGACGCGTCTCAGAGATTTATTTACCAACTCATGCTAGAACTGAAGAGCACAAGCACAAGTTAGACACAAGGGGTTTGTTTTAATACATAATAAAAACAAGCATATTATTCATTTAGAAAATATATTGTCATTTGATACCTGTTCGTAATACGTACACGACAGCAATGACTATTTCTGCTTGAGCTCGCAATCCCATTTTACTCATTTTGTTTTAAAAAATTAAATTTGAACCTGGGTGCTAAAAAACATTTTTTTTTGTGTAGGATCTCTTTTTATATCACTGATTTTAATAATGATTCCCTTTCTTCACATAGTTGGAACGTAGACAAAAAACGTTGCTAACAAGGAAGATGACTGAACCAGGAAAAATTCGATAGGGTTTGAAATGAGAAGTGCTAGTTGTACTGTAACTGTTCGTTGTCTAAGTATTATATACTCAAAATTACATGTTTCGAAATAAATTATCCAGGGACGCTTTCCAGCAAAGTGCTAAAAAAACAACATGAGACATCAGCCAAAAAATTTTGATGCATGGTGTTGCTCCGCATTGTTTTTCAACATTTTACAGGTGTTAGGTAGAGGTCACTATTTGAAAGAACAGATTTTCCTCGTTCGCAATCTGGTAGAGACTCGGCACGGAGCGCACTGCCAGCGGTACATCTTCACTTGCGTGGTTGGCAGCTTCCTACGAGTGCTTCTCGTTCTGTCTGCTCGAAGCAACAACGGAAGCATTATTTGAAAAATTTTTCATCCCATCTTGCATTCAGTGTTAATAATTTAACAAGAAGCACGTCTAAAATTATTTTATAGATATCTCAGGCATAAACACAAGTTATTAAGCTGTGGAAATGTGTACAAAAATTGTTGAAAATTTCTTGTACAGTTTTGGTGCTGTTGAAAGCATCTATCTTTCTTGATGTGCAGTTACAATGAATAACAATTGTGCATCCATCAACAAAAACGAGCACAACTGAAGTAGTCGGACTACTTTCCCAATGATCAATTTAGGGGAGACTCCAACTTTTTAAACTTTGACTTAATGATTGATTTTGAAACTGGAGTTATGTAGGAATGCAATTTGAAGTAAAAACTGAAGAATGGTTCAAAGTTGAGATTTGAGAAACATTATTTTGCGATTCGCCATTGACTTTATTTGAGTTTCATGAATTGGCCTTATTTTATTCTTTTAATTGACTTAATCTCAGATTCACCTATCTATTTTGCTCATTGCAATTCTATCAACAGACCTCACGTCTTCATTGAACAAACACAGCAAGGAATAACTCTAACATGTAAATATCAGTTTTCATCTATTTCCATCTGAGATTTTGAAGATGTTCAGAAAGAATCTTGTCCAGCAGTACCGTTATTGTTTTCTGGTCGCCGCTCTCGTCCTGATGACTGTGATGATGCTGGTGTTCCAACCCAAACCCAACCTTCACTTGAACAGCAGTCCAGTGGAGGTCCCATCACAGCACCTAGGTACCTGCACCGTCACGTGTCATGAAATGGATTCATGGAAAGGATTTTTGAAAACCAACCGGCTTTCTTTTAATAATGTGAAATTAAGCTGGCAAGGATTGTAAACAAATTTTTTGTGACACTAGTTGTAAGTCTGTGTAAACCAAATCAAATGAACTGAAGAGAAGATAGTGGCTTCAAAACTATGGTTGTGTTCGTTGATTTATCATACTTTCTCGAGGGACACAGCATGCTATAGCATGTTAAGATCTATACTTTGTTCAATACGTTATGATCATCAGTCTGAAATATATTGGCGCTGAATAGCCTAACAAATGAGCACCGTAATCCTGAAATCACAATAAACCATTAACGAAGCAAGTTGCTCGACTCTTTTATATGTAAGGGAGGCCCTGCTGCAGAGACTTTAATTATTTCTAGTCACCTTTTCAAGGAACGTGGGGCTTTAAACATGGCTTCATGTTTAAATAATTGACTTTTAATTGCCTTCACTGGGATTTTCATAATATGGAGCTCGTTTCATTTACAGACAATCATGAAATCGAGGGCTTTGCACAGACTCAACATAAACTTCGGCAAACAGAACTCAACTGGCCAGGAGCGAGCCAGAACGACCGAAAAGAGGTAAGGATATAAGCTCCAGATATGATAATGAACATTTCATTTAGGTTTACTACCGTCTTACGTTTGACGATTTCAACATAGATCATTACACTTACTTTGGACTTCACGGTGCTGAATTTTCAATATTTTGCGATCAAACCATCCATAAGCGACAAATAACGCAATTACGAAAGTAAAAAATATCTGTCCGTGAGAAAAGACCTGACTTTATTATTGACCATATGTTTCCTCTATTGAAAAATAATTTTCAACTTATTTTCCTCAATGACGTCGGGTTCATAAAGTGGATTGAGTTTCAATGGGGCATGAGCTAAATATACATTTCCTACTTCGGTGCACGAAATTTGACTAGGACACACTAGTTCACTTTAAAACTGGATGGCCGTATCTTGAACTCATCTCATTTTCAAGAACTAACTTTATTACATTCATTACAAGATTTTCTAGTATATTTTAAGGTATGTTCGACATATCTTTATTCCAATTATTCGATTTTTGTGAATACTTAATATTTTTTGGGCAGATTGACGCGATATGGCGTCGCCTGCGCCGCGTCTCCAGGTCGCTGGAGCGGCTATGGTGCGCCACACGTGACGTCATGAGTAACGGCGGCTTCTGTGTGTCTCAAGACAGAGTCTTCACAGGAGGCAACCAGATTTCTGATCCAGAGGTACAGAGTTCTTCCTACAGATTACAACAATCGTTATAATCATTGTTTTAAAATCATTCGCTAATGAAAATCATCCGAAAATCCAAAAAAATTATTTTATCTCTCCTGTTGTTCGGTATTTGTAAAGATATTCCGTCGATTGAATAAGCCCTCATCGTTAACAAATAGTGCCAGAAGTTCTAGTACAATGATATTACAGTTATGACTGCTTACCAGATGAACGCTCCAAGTGATCATCTCAGTGTAAAGAAATCCAGTCAGTTCTCCGCGAGTTTCAAGATGTTCACATTAAAGGGGGACTTCAGGCTTTCGCGTTAATCAAAGTTGAAAAATAGGTAGGAAAGTAAGTTTTTTGGATTTCCTATTAATTAAACTTCTTTTCATTCATTATTTATTACAAAAGTGGGCTATACACGTAGTAGAATGTTTCCGTTGAATACACGGGAAAAATTCAACTGTTGATAACCCAGCAGCCCCCACTTCACATTTATTTTTACCTTGCGTATAACAAATATTTAACAGATATTTCTTTATAATGAAAACAAGTCAATTTCCAGCTTTATCTTGTCCCCGTAACTGTACAGATGAAGTTCTAGCGTAATTTACTCTCCTAAATCTCTCATGAACTAACCACACCAACGTGGGCATTGTTTGTAACTCTATTTCGAATTTAAGCACTCATATCTTTTAAATTTTTTATTCATGAACGCAATGCCTAGTGACTTTCCCAGCTATCATGACTTCATCAGATTCTGACTTTACAGCTCATCATTCATCGAGGGTTTATAAAACTTAAATATGCTTTTGCCTTTACCAAGCTGTGCTCTGACATAACTCTGCACTCTATTAGCTGTGCTCTGACATAACTCTGCATTCTCCCAGCTGTGCTACTTCATAGAGGCTCTAATAGGCAATGCCTCGCTAGTGGACTTGGGGGCAGGACTGGGGCAGTACGGGATGTGTTTCCTACGAAGAAATGACACACAATTCCGCATGACGGCCGACCAGAAGGTGCAGTACCTAGACAACGTCAGAGCCTCTTTTGGAGACATCGACAGGAAGCCTCAAATAGTGTATTCGTGGCACGGTGAGTGGATATTGTTTGTTACAATATTTCACAATCAGGAAAACTATGATATGGTATCACTTATAAGTATCGGATAATACAGTAAACACGATCTTTTTCGAACGAAAATGACTTCATACATTGAAACGACAGGAATCAATAACTAATAGAAGACCTGAATAATTGCTTATACACACTTAATATGACATATGATCAAGGTGTTTCCAAAAATCAGCTCAATGAAACCTTCACATCAGACATAAACTCAATAAAATAAGACACAAAGTGTGGAAGCAATTTCACAACGCCACATTGTGAAAAATAGGTCTAAAATATTCTCGTGTAATGAGGATTATTTCCTTACCCTCAGTTTCTGGATTAAAATAGAAATGAGAATATTTCACTAACACCATACTTTTTTATGCAAGCCTCCCCGTGGACTTGATAATTACTGATCACCGCGAGAAATATCAAACAAACAAACAAACAATCTTTATTTCCAATCAAGTACACAGTACATAGACATTTAGTACATTGGTTTTTAAATTCTTAAGGTTAACATTCTTAGAGTAAGGGTGATGGTGAGCTCCATGCGACGATCCTGGGATGTGTGCGACGATCCATGGGCGAGGTCTTAATTGCTGAGGTCTTACCGATAAGTGCGAGCTCACGGCGTGAAACGAGAAACAGCTCATATTCATTGCCGGGTTTCGAACCCGCACGCAGTCTTTCTGCACACAAGCAGAGACCCGATACAGAACACGGGCCGCATACCACTCGACTACGGTGGCTGCTCAGATCAGTAGCTTGCTATAGTCTCGAGCCCAGCCTAGTGTATCATCTCATGAACCAGACGACTGAAGAAGTTTATTTCGTGAAGGTTTCGATGGCGCATTGAACATCGACGATGTCAGTGGAGGCTTTATTGAGCACGCAGACCTGAGCGATGAAGGCCTGTGGCTGGGGCGGCAGTGGGACTGGGTTATGAGTGTGGAGGTGGGCGAGCACATCCACCACAACTATGAGAATTTTTTCCTCGACAATCTCGTGAGGCATGCATGCAAAGGTGAGGCATGAGGAATTTCTATGATTCGTGTGTTGTAATCATAAATTTCCATTTTAGTAGGGTTGTTTCAAAATTCCTTTACTCAAATCCACTCTACCATGAAACCCGTAGTACAGAAGTTCATAAGGAAATTTAATGCTCAATTCCTTACATTTAATTTGATGCAGGAATCATCCTCACGTGGGCGGTAAGAGGACAACCCGGCCACCACCACATCAACAACCACAATAACGACTACATCAAGAGAAAAATGCGCGACCGAGGTTTGATCGTCGACACCCAAGCTGAAAAACTTCTCAGAGAAGCTTTGACAAACTACAGCTTGTCGAAAACCTCCATGGTTTTCAGATTACCTAAACCTAAATCCTGCCTTACCGGTTAAATGTTTAGTCAATGTATGTGCGTGTGAATTGGAATCTTTGCCAGAGCGTCGTGGAAGTAGTTCAACGAGGTCAAGTGATATATTAAAGACTTATTCAACAGGAAAACTTTACACAAAATGGGGAATCACAACCTCCCCTTTCAGAGTCTCTTATAACTACTTACTAAGGCTAGATGAGAAATCCACGTACAATGTGCATAAAACTACAGAGAGATACCAGATAACAGAGCAAACTACGCTAGGAAGAAGGTAATTTCAGTTTTTAGATTACGCGCAATCACCACATTGACGAAAATGGAAAGTATTTGTGCTGTAAATAACGCCAAGATTCTCAATGAAAAGTAGGCTCCCAAGTGTCCCATAGAGCAGTTGTAGGCACAATGCCTGGCAGAAGAGAGTGATCAAGCATAGGTGTCAGATCAATGCTGACAAGGAGTACTGCAAGAGGCTGGTCAGGTCTATCCTCTAGAACAGTGCTACTAAACAGGCAGACAGCGGTACAAATCTGAACCACCGAGTGCTATTCTTTGGATCCCAGTACCTCCTCTTGAAAGAATTATCATTAATAGTATATTTTTAATATGAAATTCAGCAACATATTCTGAAGATTAAAATATGTACTTGTTAGTTGAAATAAATTGTGGGCTCATACCAGATTCATTCATCCACGTACAGGTATTCAGCTTAGACTATCGTCCGGACCTTTTGACCAGAGAATTAAGACCAAATAATTTTTGTAATAAATCAATTTCTAGCATATTTTCAAACAACTTTGTGTGTTCAATTTTTGATTGTGTTGATTTTTGAGGTTACGACACCACGGTAGTGACGATGTTATGTTTGTATCTTTAATAAACTGTTATGATCATAAGCTTCAAATTTCAGAAAATTATCAAAATTCTGTAAAATAATACAAACTTCATTTGAAAATCGCTAAAATTGTAAACCTTGTATGGAGAAACATTGCCTCTCTCTCTCTGAATGGCATTCTAACATTTAAATGTTGTCCCGAGCCTAGATAAGGTAACAAAACATTCAATAGGTCGACAACAGGTACGAAGTAACAGAACAAGTTTGGAATACATGCAACATTTTGACGACTATGACGACGCAAAACTGCACACGTACCAGCTGCATTGCGTCACAGGTTAGGAGATCATATCTCAGACCCAGCACGGAATAGGTACATGGAACTGATGGTATATGTTCATGAAATAGAATAAGTTTTTTAAATTCTTACGACACGGAAACCAGGCGACTAGAAAGAAATTAAATGGCCAGTCAACAACTTGACGAGTGGCATCGGTCAGTACAAGAACGGGGATTAAATATAAGAAACGCCCATCTAAGAATTTGTACAATATATTTAGCTAAGACACACTTTAGTGAAAACTAATTTTTCTTATCCTCCCAATAGGGCCCGAAGATTCTCTTAGTGATGGTGACCAGTTCAGGCAATGGAGGCTCGATCATGCCGGTCTCAGGATCTACAGTGACGGGAATACCGAGTTTTTCCTCGGTTTCTTTTATCCACTGGAGCGTGGCCTTCTTCTCCTGCTGGTACTCCTCCTTCTGCGAGTCGAGCTTGGCCTTGTAGGCGGCAAGCTTAGCCTTCCTCAGGTTGTTGCAGCGCATGTTGACGAGCTTGCGCAGGGAATCATAGCGGTAGACTGGCCCACCCTGCCTGAAAACAATGGCACCAAAATTACCACGCGAATACTACCACAAATATAACAACAATAAGCGTCATGTCATCAAATCTCAAAAGAAAAAGTTAAATCCCACAAACATAATTACCAACACCATGGAGACCGCAATCTGATAATACGTGGTAAAAGTCGTGGTAGATTTATACGTGTGTGTTTGTTGTCACTACGTAAAAATAGAAATAAAAGCAGTATTTTTAAAATTTCGGAAAGGCGACGTCCACGAGCAAATGAAAGAAAAAGAAGGTCAAGAAGAAGCTCATCTCAACGAAAACAACAAGATACAGTCCGAAAAGCAAGATGATCGACGTGAGCTAATCACAAGACAGAATAAGTGCTATGCAATTGTAAGAACGAATTAGAACTGTTACTAGAAGGCTTCCATTTACTCTCATTTGCCAGTGGACGCTGCATTTCCCAAGGTGGTTCCATATTAAAGGGCAACAAGGCTAATAACAAAACGTAATTATGTATATTACACTAGCATGTAATTAACACAATTTATTGAAAAAGTTAATTTTTTCCCCCTGGTTAAACTAGTTAATGAATGAATGAACGAACGAATGAATGAATGAATGAATGGAGTCCACAGTAATCAATGATGACTACACTAGTTTATTATATCAAAAATATCGATCAATTTACCAGTATAGGAACCACTTACGAGAGACGTTCATTTGTTTTTAATATCAATGTAATCATTTCAATATATGTATCCCAGATGATACAGAATAATGAGCCATTTCTAATAGCTTTAAAGAAAAGTGAGAAAAATGTAACCATCGGAAATCAAATTTAACTGTTGTGAAAATATAAGCTGAAGAAAAAAGTCGTCATATGATTTAAAATTTCAGTTAATTACATTAAAATTTACATTTATTGAAAATACATAACGTTCAAGACAATAGACGGCCTAAAATGTGAAATATGTCAGTAATAAATTAATGGCAATAAAAAATATTTTAAAGCCTCTTTCCCCTGAAGGAGGACATAAGAAGGAGTTATCCATTGCTCAATCCTACAGAGCTCCACAGAACTACACCTATCGGTGACAATACACCATGAGTAAAACAATGTTTTTGTTGGAAACGAGCAGGCAATCGGTTTGGTTGGATAATCAGCTACAAATTCAAGTGAACTCTATAAAAGATACAAAAAAACTTTATCAGCATTTCGCACAAACAGAACGAACGGTTAGCAAAGAACGAGTTAAAGGAAACACGGACGTTTCTTTGCTCAAAATGTAAAGTGTTGGAAGATTCCCCTCCTCCCCCAAGCTGCTGACGCCCTCAGAGAATTATATAATATAATTTATAATGATATAATTATAAAGCTACGCCAGAGAGAGATGCACCGCACCAGAAACAAGTTCAAACGGAGAACTGAACATTCTTTTCTCCGGTAGATCAAACGCACGAGTTTGAAAAGTTTTGAGCCCTAATGTAGAAAGGCAAAAAGATTAGAAGGTAAAAATAGGTCAAGATTGGAAACGATAACAAAAAAGCATGCGAGGACAAAGATCGGATATGAGAAGATAAACTGAAGGGTATAAGTGATTATAATAGAGAAAATCTGAAAGGAAATAAATAAATAGAATAAAACAGGGAGGAATTTAAGACCTTTTCTTAATAATAAGCACCAAAGTTGACATAATGCGTGTTTCCTAGCAGGAAACACGCATTATGTCAACTTTAGGTACGAGAGCCACAGTTCTCCCATGCTGTTACAGGTGTGTGTGCGGTTCACAACTCCCAGGCAAGTCTCCAGGAAAGTCAAATTGGCCAAGAAATAACAGGGTAAGAGTTTGAGACTTGTTTTCTTCAGTGGTAACCTTCACACATGTTGAATAGGGCAAACAGACAAACACGATGCGTTACGAATTTCCTCGTATGTTTGTGTACAAAGAGGAGGTCAATACTGATAATTCCCTAACTATTAAATTTTGTTCTCAACTTAATAGCGTGTTTTCAAATCAAAAAGAAGTCAGCAGCTTTTCTAGAGATTTGAATGTAGAAAAGATATCGTCGTATGAAATCTTTATAAATATTTTTCACCAATGACACATTTTCTACATCCAAATTTATAGAGAAGCCGCTGACTTCGCTATGAAAAAAGGTAACAAGTCTTACATGACGCGAGGCTTGTAGAGAAGGTTGAGCTTCTCGAGCAGCCACTCAAACTGCTTGTAGTCTGTGTGGCGGAGTCGCCTCAGGTATTTCTTGCGTCTGTCTACCCTCATGTGCATGCGGTGCCGCATTTCAGGGTCCTTGGCGGCCATCAGATACGCAATCTCGTTTTGGTGGTACCTGATGCTAACAGTCAGCTGGGTGACTGGTCATCAAACAAAATAAGGGTTAACATTACAAAATAACATCCAAGAAAATTTATCTAAAAGAGACACTTTTAATGTATTTTGAATACTAATTTTGATTATTGAATCAGAATAATACTCTAAGGATAATAAAAAATGCACTAGAACATATGAATATATTCACCTTCGGTTTCAATACTTTTTACATGGTGACCAATATTCAGCAATGTAGGAGCATCAAATTAAATAAAAAATGAAGCACATATAAAAACTCGTGTCAATGACACCACCTTCCTTCAAACACTCAACAACGATCGCTCTCATTGTGGCTGCGGCGGTTAAACCATGAATATAATAATAATAATAATGCAACTATTAAATATCGCTGATTTCCCCGACTTCATTCCTGTGCATAGAAGTGCATTTTAACAACTCTACCAAGACAAAAGCAACGAGTACAGTTGATACCCAACATAGAGAATACAGTTGATGGTACTCCACTGAAATGGAGACGTACCACTGAAAGTCACAGCTGGTTGCCATAGAACTCACTTTTAGCAGCTAATGAGCCAGTATCGTACTGATGGCGCTGAGTCTGACGAAGCATGTCCAGCTTCGCAACCTTAAGAAATTTGTGTAGGGAAGCATATTCCAAAGATAAAAGCTTCTGCACATCAGGAGGTGCTCTGAAAAATAACAAAGAATACCTGAAGCTCATCACTTCAAACATATTCTAGTGAACATGTACTGATGAATCTTAACTTTGATTTATCATCCCCCAAATTCATTTATTTTGTGCTGAAAATAATTGGTTCTTTTGTGAACCAATTTCTAGTAAGTGCACATAGCTGTTTCAAGTGGAGCTGAGTTATCATGTTATTTACCTAAGTAATGGATTTTGAACAAAAATGCACCAGTTAAAGAAGCTTTGAACTTTGATGACCTTCCATAATCATCTCTCATGACTTGGGAGAAAAAATCAAGAAGCCTCTCCTTCTGTTAGTAATATACCCTTCTAATATAATGGCTATCCTCCATATTCCCTTCTCATAATATTTTGGCACTTTTCTTCATGTACACCAATCAGAAACTGAATAATAGTAAAAATACCAGCTCATAATACTTACTCACATCACATTCAGGTTCTACTTTGTGAGGATTACACCATAAGCAACACCCATACAAACAAACTAGAACTCATTGCAGCAGTACAATATTAAAAACATACTCAAGTACATGGCACATTTACTGTGAAAAAAATATCCAAAACAACATCTGCAATTGATGGTAACAGAACTGAATTAGCAGAACTTGGACTTACGAGTCAT
The DNA here is from genome assembly GCA_006783055.1 of Trinorchestia longiramus. Taxonomy (NCBI): domain Eukaryota; kingdom Metazoa; phylum Arthropoda; class Malacostraca; order Amphipoda; family Talitridae; genus Trinorchestia; species Trinorchestia longiramus. Next base: position 80,395 of record VCRD01001688.1, on the reverse strand, counting down.
ACTCTGACAATGCATAAGTCATTAACTCAGTAGGTCGAGAGAGATCAGGAGCTCGGAAAGGTTCCAAGTCGCCACTTTTCTCAGGCCGGAAAAGTTCCAGTTTCTTTGGTTCTTTCCATTCAATTCCTCGTGCCTTGAGATCATCTCGAAGTCCTCTGGTTTGTACCAGAGAAAGTGCACTCAAACCTGCAATATGTAAGTCCAATGAAAGAAACAATATTATAAAACCTCAGAGGCAAAGAGAATGGCTTGGATAATTTTTTATTAGTGGTAATTGATAACAAAATCAACCTGAATTCTGATTTAATTGCAAGTATCTAACACAATAAAGACAATACACACAAGAGAAAATATACAGAGCAGTTTATATTCTATTTCTGCAATGAAAGGATTTGCTCATAAAATAGCTTCAAGTATATTTTTTAGTTTATTTCCATGAAAATGCTTAAAAAATCTTGTTATGAGTAACACATTTTTCCTGACCAGAAATAAATTTAAATTTTATGAGCTTCAACATAAACTGTACCTTGATCACTGTAACAAAAGATCACACCACAAATATGAATCATGATGACAGAATAACAGAATACAGATAGCAGTGACAAGTGAGGCTAATGTTGTGCAGTGGAAAATTGCAGGAATTTGGTCATCAGCTATGAGGTTCTAAGATGCCAGCTTGGTGCCTTTACCCATTTTCATTGGGAGGAATTTGGAAGTATCTCTTTAGAAGTACAGCTTGCCATTAGACTCTGCATAATACTTTTTCCAAGTTGAACTAGATCTTTCCACCTGATGTTGCTGTAAATCTAAGTTTTTTTACCATGAAGCTTTCCTGTCCAGCTACCAGCCTGACAAACTTCAGAAGTCCAGTGTCTTGCTCATAAAAATTTTATACAGATGCAAGAAATGAGCTGAGAGTAATAAACTTTAATGAAACTCAACTTTTGTTAAAACAAGACCATTAAAATGGATCTTTGCCCCCAGTTTAAGAACTTCAACTGTATGATCAATGTTAGCACTTTGCACAAGATGACTCTGTTTCTATGACATACTGAATACCTAACCACAGGTGGGCATATTCATGGAATGAACTGACTTATCTTTTGCCTATGTCATGTCCTCAGTATTATTAACAGCCAGCTGAATCTCAAAACTTTGAAGTCCTGTACACAGTTGTTCCATCAAGCCCAAGGCAACATTCTAAAATAACAAAGTTCCATGAGCTGAGAAAAGAAAATCAAACAGGCATTGAATACACAGCTATGTTTGTAAACCAAGTCTCTTCAGCTAAGGCTTCTGACAAGCAAGATAAATTTCAGAGTGAAAACTACTTCTAGGATGGATTTATATAACAAATATTTCTTCAATAGAGTGCAAACCATCTACCCAATTTCATCTCAGTTTAAATGGTCTTTAATAATTAAAACTGACTACTAATTAAGGAATATCATGTATAGTTACAATTAACAATACACTAACCAAGCTTAGGATTGCAACACATCTAATGAAAATGAAACTATTTAGTAAATAATGTAGAATTACTAAACTTGACTCTTACATTAAAATCAAATAAAAGTTAATTAAGCACAAGATATTTTTAGAACAAGAATATCCTAACAATTCTTTAACTTACTAAAATGCCAATCCACAACAAATCTACAGACCTAAATTGCTTTCAGTCCAACTCACCAGACACGATTGTTTTACAACTGCATGTTCTAGCAGCATTCAAAAATATAGATGTGGATGAAATACTTGCACAGAGTAAATTTTTATTCATATTTATTTATACTGGGTAAAATTTTACTGAAAAATTTATTCACAGGAAATAAATTTTTAGAACACATTAAGCTTGCATGATGCAGAAACCTAATATGAAGGAGTGACATGCATGTAAAATATGGCACCATAACACTTGCTTAGATTACAGTTGTCCTTAACATGTTAAATATGTGTTGGCACATATGTGTACCACCAGGTATAATATTTGAACAAGTGTAGGCAATGTGTTAACAACTACTGCTGTTTGGTAGTGAGGAGAAACACATTTCTGAGAAGCACAAGTTTCTCTTTTTAATAGACAAAACTAAGGCAGTCACTATTTATATACTATGCCTCATGCTATGAAAATTAGGATAAATCCCAGTGATTATAAGAATATACTGTTCCTGAGAGTATATAAATTAATGAGTTATAAACTACTTTTCAGATTAAATAGGGTGATCTTCAATAAATTATGAGTTCTGTTTCACTTAATAACAGGGAAATCATGTTATGTTAGTGAAGTATGGCTTTGGTTTTTCATTTACAAAATGCAAAGTTGAACAACAAAGATTTTTATAAAAATTTCACAATGGCCAGAGTACACAGACTTAAGCCTACAACCAGAAAATATTGTTCACAAGCTTAGATGACAGCACCTGTTGAAAAATCTTTATGTGGGAATAAAATATATGGCATGCATTGGCAGTGGGTGAAGCATCTGGTAGTAGAAATGAATATTATTTGGCAAGGAAAATATGTATTAGACTTAGACCGAGGGCCAGCGTTTGGCTGAGGTCTTTAATTCCCTCTAATACACACACATACAACAGGGTGGCATCCCAGAGTTTTTCTCCTGTGGGCCAGCTTCATCTAAAGTAATTCCTCAAGGGCGACCCTGAACACACACACCAACAGGGTGGCATTTGTTTGGGTGGCTTTTTTACGATGCCTAATGCCGAACGCCATACCCTATTTTGTGGAAAGTGGAAACATGTACTTTGTGTTCCGGCTATTTACTATTCGTCAATTTGTTTTCCAGCTGGGATAATATTTTTATATATGTGGAGGTCTGGATTTTCCTAAAAACTAACATCTCATATCGTACATCAACGAATAAATTTATTTATCAAACAGTTCATGCACCCATTTCCTATAGGTGTAGCTAAACTATATTGTGATATCACCACACTCCTAGATTAGTAGCACAATGTGGATAGGGGATAAAATTCCCTGCTCTATTAACAATTCCTTCTGGAATATAAAAAAGTATAAATTTATAGCCGACACATGTAAATAAAATGGTTTCATAAGCATGTAATCTACTGTCAGAAATGCATTCACTGAATAGAAATAAATTGATTGCTAACAATGCTTAACGAGGTACTATAAGAGCAGGGTAGATTGTTGACTAAACTAGTGATTTCCAACAAAATTAATAATTGGTTACAAATTTAATGATAGTAATCACAGTTAATGATGTCTGCTGACAAAGCCAAATACTGGCGAGCAAAGCCATTATATGTGAAAATCTGTTCAAATATTTAATTTCTTCTGAAGAATTTAAAATAAAGGACTCTGTCTATCATCACTATTAGTTTACTGTAATTTTCTTATTTAACATCGTACGTGATTCTCCTGTTGAATACAAATAGTCACACTCTTTACCATAACTCTAATCTTTTTAGAAATACCCCATCTTTTTTGTTATAGAAAATCAAAACCTTGGTACCTACAATTCAGATATATCTTCTTGAAATATTGTTTGTATATTCAAACCACACCATTTACAATATTCCAAGGTCTGTTCATATATTCTGCAAAATTGGCCCCCCTAGCGAGAGCAAAACTCGACAAAGAAAGGGTCGTTGGTTTCAATGCTAGACGGGAGCGCTGACCCCTAATGCTCGCTGTCACGCTATGCTGTCTGAAGCAACTCGCGTTGGACGGAACAGGGATGGGTCTTTCAAATCAATACGAATGAAGGTAAGGAACTACGACCTAAGACAAAATTTGCTTTTAAGTCCTAAAATGAAAAAAAGAGAGAAATAAGTTTATTTATTGCTTGAATGATAGGTTCTACGTTAGCCTCTAACCTGAAGTAAGAAGGTGTTGACAGCAGGTAAGCTGAGTTACTTAGACGTCGATTACTGTGAAAATAGACAGGGGAAAATAACGCATAATAAATTATAGGAGATTTATTCTAAATTATACAAGCCCCTTTCTAGTATGAGCATAAAAATATATGTTATATTATACATGGTTCAGGTATATTGACGTGACAATTATATTCGTGTCTAACGATTGAAATTATGAGAACTGGTAGATTGGAGCTAAAAAAGAATTTAACTAAAGATTACTCTTTAGATGCTCATTTGACAGACGCGCTTACAATAAGTGGCTTCATTGTACGTCACTCAACTGTGACAAGAATAATACCTCATAGATCATAGTTTGAACTACGCACAGGACTTAAGGCACAGTCTGAGTCAGTCAAACTTTCAATTTTATTTGGAGGCTCCGAATAGAGCATATTGAAGATCTCATGTTCCTCGAATAAAATTCTCCAAAAATATTTCCATTGCTCCGCAGTTGATGTTATTTAAATTGGAAAGTTAAAACATGCCTAGACAGCAGAACTTATCTTTATCTAGATGAATTAGAGGTTAGAATAGAGATGTCGAGTCCCTTGCTGAACATACCGACATCGCTGCTCTGAGCTCCAGTATTCTCGACAATTCATCAGAATAAGTACCTGTATCAGTATTTTTGTATCCGGGACAATGGAATACGTAAGGACTTTTGCAGCCGAATTGTTTTTAGTAGATTTGAGCTATTCGCCTTAGTATGAGAATATCAGTTTTACCTAAAGCAAAGAAAGAAGCAAAATTACGATGCAAGCGCAGATGTTGGCCACTAGTTGTTTGCTCTGTGGAAACACCGTCGGAGCGGCCGGACTAATCACCGAACTTTTTTCTGCCCAGTTGTAATGCATTCGAACGTCTACCAGGTTCAGATAGTATAAAAAAGTGACGTTTTCGTTGAAACAAAAGAATAAATTAAGGTGGAGCTAAGTTCTTGAAATTCTGTAAACAATTCAGACGCTTCGGAGCGTTTGCAACATGTCCTGAATGCTAAATTAGTTGTATCGCAATACGTAATGAATTTCTTAGTCATTTAAGCGGCTACAGTGGACTGTCTCTGTTCAAAAGTTGTTTGCTTTGATGTTGCGTTTGTTCTGATGCTGCTACAGATAATTCCAGTGCTGCTTATTAATATTAAAAATAATTATATGCCACGTTGAAGCGAATTGGAAACAGAAAAATGGAAAGGTGAACACATCAGAATATTTGAATGATTAAAGCAATCTGATTATCTGACATACATATGTACATATACAAGTAAAAAACAGTTACTAAGACCGTAGTGAGGGAACGAATGTTGATTTTCATGAGAAACAATGACACATGCAAAGAACTTTCAAATGGCAGCGATGCCCCCAAAATATTCCTGCTTCTAAATAGAGTAAAAAATGAATTTAGTTGCCAGCATCACCTTTATAAACATCACTATGTACTTTACTAGCCATAATATAATCAATCCAGTTGATGGAAAAATATTCCAGCTTGTATCTAATACAGGGTTGTCGGATTGTCCCTGTGCTCCTTTCTGATTGCGTTCATTCCATTCTTACATGACGCTGGTGGCTAATAACTGTGTTCATAAACATGAGGAAACTCCAAGTCTGTATTAATACATAAGGGATTTATTTCAACAAAGTTCATAATTGTCATTTATATTTAACTTGGTTATTCTATACAGACATGTCTGGCAGTAAGTGTCAGGCTTGTGTGCAGTCATTTTATGATAACTCTTTAACTTCTTGTATTCTTCATTTAAAATAGCACCTGATATTTAGGTTAACTTAGGTTAACTTTGGTGGTTTGTTTTGGTGAGATATTTTTACCTTTTTCGCCTATTCAGGCATTTGAAATTCCTTCTTTCTTGATTTTCCGGATCACTGTAGCTGTTATGACTGCTCAAATAGCTTACTTATAGAAACCAATTTTAGATTCAAATATTATTTTGCGTTTCACTGCACTTTGAGGCCGATGCTTTTTATTAAAAATACCGTTTATGGTCAAGATATACGGTTTCACAAACAAATTACGTGCTGGGGATAAACCAATATTCAGAGCTTCTAACTAGTGATATAATTGTAACATTTAACTTTGTGTTTGAAAATAATGCGCTACGGGATAAAACTCATGAAAATGGTACAACGCAGCTCTGGTCCTGATCTCCAATACAAGAAGAGATTTTAACTCCATTAACTGAGTCAGGATTGGATTCAATTAAATAGACATCGTTTGATGTTGCATCTCGTGGGGTGCTTGAACGTCGGGGAGTTCGGTGAGTGAAGCAGGTGCTTGCTCAATTAAACTGCTTCTCTTGAGTTCGAAGGCTTAGTTTTGCTGGAATTCTTGCATTCCTCTTAATCCTCGCGAGTAACATGAAGTACAGAACTTTAGAGTCACGGCCGAAGGCATTCAACTAATAACGTTTAAATTTTAAATTGTGGGGAGAAATTTATTCAAGAGGAACTCGAATAGATGTAAAAGAAATTGCGGCTGGCAAATGAATTCTAAATTTTATTCATCAGAATATTTTCACGTGGAGAATTCTTAAAGGAAAAAGAGTGTAGATTAGAGGTAAATTTCATGATACGGAAGACCAGTTCTTGCAAACCATGAATACTAATTGAATTAAAACATTAGGCAGTGTATAATTCTGTTCTCATAGACAAGTTATAAATCTAAACAAATCAGTACTTTTACTAGTTAATCTAAAGCTAGCAGCTCGCTTTTGCATTTTTTATGTGTTCCATGTACCCTCACCTGAAAACCTTTATAATGCTAAAAGAGCTTCGCAATAATACCAGTTCATTATATATATATATATATATATATATATATATATATATATATATATATATATATATACTCTTATATATATATACATTATTATATATATAAACGAACTTAGTTGGACATTTTATGATCCTGGCCACAACAAAGAAATCATAGTCCTTCAAATTTAGAGGATAATAATATTATTGCACAATGTATCTGAGAGGGTTATGTTAGCATTGAATAGGAGGTCTTGAAGCCCTCATTAGAGAGGACTGTATTCCAGTGTCTGATATAAGGCAGAGTACATTTTTATGAGCACAATAAGCAAATCTAGTCTCCCAGTATTTGACATTCTTCTCTAATTTTTTGAGCACAATTTGCACAGCACACCTTGTTTGTGGAGGTTTACTATGTTCAAAGAAGATTGCATCAGTGTAGTCGAGTAGTTTTAAAATTTTATTGTGCATTTTGTATATAGGTTTGAGTATTTTATCGAAAACGTTGAGGCAACAACTAGTTATTTAAGTTCCTACATTGAGTGTAGATGTATATAAGTTTGAAACGCGTTTACGAAAGCCCGAGTGAATGCCGGTGTTTATTGTTTGACTCATAGCATTAAGGAATTTACTATGATATTTGTATACTTCATAATTATAATAAATTAGTCAAACATTTGAGTATTAATATATTTCATAGAACATATAATTCAGGACAAAAAAATATTTCCGCAAAATACCACAAGAAGATAAAACTACAACTTGTTGACAAAGCGAGCCTTATATTAATTCAAGTCACGTACTCTGTATACAGTACATCCAGAAATTCTGGTGTAAAATAATCCTTCACCTTCACGAATTTATTAAGTGCTGCAAATAGATAGGCCTCACAGATTTACTGCTGCCAGCATGCATTGGAAGATGTCTAGGTTTGAAAAGAATGCTGTCAGCACGTATAACGTTTCCTGGCATGTTGCTCATGCTGTCAGAGAATGCTGCCAGCACGTGTCTTGGCATGTTGCTCATGCTGTCAGAGAATGCTGCCAGCACGTGTCTTGGCATGTTGCTCATGCTGTCAGAGAGTAATTTGTATACATGATTGAAACTCTGAAACCTACAGAAACTTTGGAAGCAGAATCAGCTGGTGACAATCCTTGCAGAAATTTCGACTGAGTTTAGAAACCTGCTTGAGGGACTGTGGACTGATTTGACGTCACAAACAAAAGTACATTTTCGCAGGTGTGAAAAATCATTGCATTTCCGTGGTAATTTTTAACGATCATGCGTCTTGACTACAAAAGACTGCTTAATGCTCAGTAATTTATGTTTTGACTCAGTAATGGTCAAAAAGTGAAGTTGTCAGGGTGAATATTTGGTTAGTTAGGGTTATTGTTTAGCAAGTCAAGGGTAATACTCAATAATTCAGGAGTAATGCTCAATAAGTCAGTATAAATACTAAATAATTCTGGGTTAATCTTCAATAAGCCAGGAGTAATACTTAATAAGTCAGGAGTAATACTCAACAAGTCTGGGTTAATACTCAATAAGTCAGGAGTAATGCTCAATAAGTCAGGGTTAATACTCAACAAGTCTGGGTTAATACTCAATAAGTCTGGAGTAATGCTCAATAAGTCAGGAGTAATACTCAACAAGTCAGGGTTAATACTCAATAAGTCTGGAGTAATGCTCAATAAGTCAGGGTTAATACTCATAAGTCAGCGTTAATACTCAATAAGTCAGGGTTAATACTCAATAAGTCAGCGTTAATACTCAATAAGTCAGGGTTAATACTCAATAAGTCAGGGTTAATACTCAATAAGTCAGGGTGAATGTAGGAAGTGTCAATGAGCCACATATCTCCTATGCCTGAAATTTATAATATTGAACGATTTTATAGTCCATGTTCTGCATTCGTATCTTCGGCACGGAAATTACATAATTATATGTCCGTATTTCACCTGGTTAGCATATATCATAAATATATAGTTCCACATCATCTAAAGCAGTAGTCTTCAAACTTTTATCCACCGCGACCCCCTTTAAATTTTTTTATTTATGTACGACCTCTTTAACTTTAGCAAAATAAAGAATAAAAAATAAATATAGCAGAAAAATTTAATGTTTATAAAGAATTCGGTTCTACTGTTAATTATTTATCGTAAAAAATGATATGTTTTATCTTGAAATAACATTATTATATAGATTTGAAAAGTATAATTCTACATTTCGCGACCCCCTTTGAATGGTCGGTGACCCACACTTTGAAAAGCACATCTAAAGAACACGAAACAAAATTTTCAATATGTTCAAGTTGTTCATCCAGCCTACCGAACCTAAAGTTCATTATCTCTCCGATAACATGGGAAAGATAACATTTCTACTCATAGCATTTATCCAATCATATTGTTGGGCTTTAGTATTAAGGCTGATTTATGATCTTTACCTATTGCATTCACCGGTTCCAGTGTTTGATACAGAATTTTGTTACAGGATTAAGAAATTTTTTGGTTGGTAATTAATTATGTATAATATGAATGATATAAAGCCTAGAACGTTTAAAATTTTGTAACCTTATCGCAGCATTATGAAAAAAACATTTTTAGAAGGTTAGTCGTACGTTGAATTTTATACAGAGTTGCTGCAGTCTAAATCAAGAATTTTTGTCCGTGGACTGCGGCACCAAAAAATCTGTACGACGCTTCAGTCGAGCGTTGGACGTCATTGTGTTGTGTCAGAGTAGCTGCTGGCTTACAGTCGTCTGACCTGTGGCATCATTATAGTGATCGCCAGAGCAATAGCTGTATGTCATGGTTATTGAATTACTGTTTAAAACTTTAGAAAATTAGTGCGTGAATATTTGTGCTAAATAAATAATATACAAACGAGAACTGTTTGTTGTGGAATTGAAAATATTATATATATTATTCTACCTGGATATAAAAGTGAAATAAGACGGACGTCTACTCTACACTTTTCATCTACAGGTAAGTTTAATGAAATAAGTATGATCTACTTGTAATGTATTTTTAAAAGGTGTATCCGAACTTCATTTGTATTAATCTCGACGCCCATTATAGGCCAAGAGCAAAATAGGCTCGAAAATAATGGAAATTTCAGAGTTCTCTTAACATGAATCATTTTGCTAAATATCTACGTTAATGACTTGCAGGTACGGTCTCATCAAACGCTACTAGTTCTTCCTATGGTCGGAAACGGGTCGAAAAATATTCCTGTATTAACGATACGGAAAATATTTGGGAAATTTTTTGTTTTTTTTTCTTGTAATATTAAAGTATAATATATGATGTTAAAAGTATGATGAATGAGTTAAATATTAAGTTTTTCCCTCTGCAACAAAGGTTTGAGACCGACGTCGAAACTTGTATGCACCAACTACTGTTGACCAGATGTAGTTGCAGATGTGTACAGTATATAGAGTTCGTATTTATGATTGATGCACGTGATTGCTTAATTTAGAAATGTTTATAGTTCATAATTTGAATGTGAGGTGTAGATTTCAAGTCTCATGAACTGCCTCCTACAGGTAGCCTCGCTGTTGTCATGAATGCCTCACACAGCCTGTAACTTCCACCACTTACTGTGCAGTACTTGTATATTTGTACAGGGTGGCCCATCAGTTACTGACCCTTTTAAAAACTCTATAACTATAAAAATAGTTGACAAAGATAAGTGGTAACAGTTGGTAGTATATGTAGACACACCAAAGAAACATTAAAATCCCATCTTCAGTATAAAAGTAACTTCATCTCGTTACCATTCCTAGGTTTATAGTTATAGTAATTTTAAAAGGATTAGTAAGTTATCAGGCACCATGTTTGAATACCCTGTTCTCTGAACACTATCACGAGAGCTGGCTGGAGGAAGTCTTCATGTCAGCTGTGTTGGATCCTCTGACCAGTTCCAGAGGCTTGTTAGCAGTGTTCTCAGTCTTTAGGATACGAGGTCATAGAGGTAATTCCACTATATAATAATACAGTTTGTTGCTTTCTTGCTTGGTCCGTGTCTCTGTGACGCTCTAAAGGATTTAGGTAGGAAAAAATTCAATTGGGTCTACATGTATTGAGCATTTTATTGCGGATACCAAGGATAATCTTCAGCGTGGAAACTCTTTCGGAAAGCCCGCGTTCACTGGTAAATCAAAAGAAAACATTTAGTAAAAAACACATGAATTTTCACGTGTGGGTCTACTAGTACTGAATGTTGACGAGTGCATTCAGTCTGCTTCATGTGATACCAGTTCACGCACTTTGTGCTCAGCTAACTTGCTATGTGAGTAATAAAACATTAAGCATAGGTGCTATGACCTCCAGGTGATATTCTAGCTTAGCACCAAGTACTCGAGTACGTGAATTAGTTTAGTTTTACTGGAAAATAATTGATAATATTCAGTGTTATAAGTTTTAAGGGATTTAGATCAGGCTGGAATGATGGTGGAGGATTAGGCAGGAACGTCAAAACTGTGGGTTGTTAAGAGAGTCTAGATCAAGTCCAGTTAGTTCAATCTCAGTTTACTAAATGTGACTATAGGATATTTCCCTATCATTCGTCACTGCAAGATCATGTCCTTCATATTTAAAACTATGAGTTTCGGCAAAAAACCGTTGTTGTGAAGTCGTGCAACTGGCGTGGGTTGTGCTGGGGTACTGCTATGAAAGAAGAGTTCTTCTGATTTGGAATTATTGTCTTGTTGAAACATCACCTGAGATTTTGTTCCGGAATATAAATTGTTAGTAATAATTCTTCGCGTGGATGTTTATTCTGCTGCTTTTGTTTTGTGCAAACGTAGAAAAGTATTCTGGAGAGTCTGAGGTATTCATAATGAAGTAAACCCATACGCCAGTTACATTTGAAACGAACGTTTTATCAGCGCATACTGGGATTTTGCTCAACGTCGCGAACGTTTCGATTGAACTAGTCAACGCCAGCCTCATCTACTTCATATTTAGCTTGGATTTATTGGATGAACTAATTTCAGATTTTAAGCTGAAAAATACTTCTTTCAAATGAATGAAGTCTTTTTGGGTGCTGAATAATTTGTAACTGTGTATGGCTTGGTGAAGATACTACATCACGGATTCGTACGTTGACTTGTCGGTCTGCGCATGTGCGAGGAATGTTAAGCAACCGCAAGAGAAGAGAGCAGCCTCATGGGACTGCTCCATTCACATCCGCCTGACTAGAAATTAAGTTTGGCAAAGAGTATTTTCTAGTTCAGCTAACAAAATCGTATGATAGGTAACTGCTTGCATAAGCTCCATACAAGTGTACAACGCTGAAATGTTTCCAAAGGAGATGCAGGGAATAGAGAGACTGCGCCAGCTGTCATCAGTGAATTGATCTCTCCACCAGTTCAAAGCAGCGTTTCTGGCACACAACATGGTTCATGTTCTGGGTTATTGCTGCTGCAGTTTTGCCATGGAAATAGGAATTACTTTTAATTTGTTTTACAGATGAAGTGTTTCACATCGAACTCCATCTACTTAATTCATTACATTTCTGGTTTACCGACTAAAATGTTTCCCTTAATATGCGATGGGTATCTTTGGTCGAGTTTTGGGCTTCGTAGCATCTTGTTATTCAAAATTAGAGCAATCTTTCCATTCTTTTACTGAAGACGAGTGCCTGGCTAACTGAGCGATGGATATTGGGTGCTTGTTTATTCTTTTCTTGAAATTAGGAATGACATTTGCCTGTTTTAAATACCGCGCGACAAGTTCAGCTTCGAGTGTTGGATTGAAGATATTCGCTGGTTGTTTGTACAATTTCTTGTAGTATTCGGGCAGCTGGGACGTCGAATCCAGTCAATTGATGTGGACTAGAGAGACTGACGTTCTACTTCTTCCACGGTGAGTGACATCTGCCAGGGTTCCCTGTATGTTTAACGCTTAGGTTAAGGAATTAGTTAGATATTTCTAGGATAACAATGTATTAAAGTTTATACTTTGAGTACTCACTTTACTTTTGTTATCCGTATGAGTAGAACCATCAAGGTTGATCCCTGGTCCAAAAGCATCCATTTTGAGTAGTTTTTGATTTTCATCGTTCTAAAAGTTTCTTCGGTGTGCTGTGGCTTGCGCTGCAACTGCAATTGCTTTGTTTCACGTTGCTGGTCTGATTATTTGATTTACGGTCCTGCAGGTGTTAATGTGTTCTTGCCGATGTTCTGTTCGATATTCTTTAATTAAGTTTTCTGCACGACTGTTGCCTGGCATATCAGTTTTCTGATTTCACGCTAAAACCACGGAGAGTTATTGTTGGTATCATTCGCTTCACAGGCATATCATACTTTTCTGCTTTTACAATTTTTTCTTTTAGTACGTATCATGTAGCGTTTTCGAATGTTTTAGTTTCTCAGTAGTTATCGTAGTAAAGCCTACTCGGTCTCCTTTTCACTTGTTCGAAGTTCGTCTTTGTGTAGTCAAGGACCTTTTCCATAGTGTCCTAGCGTTAGGGTTATTAGTTTATTCTGAGGTGTCGTTATGACGAGGTCTTCAAACATTGTTCTGTCCAGTTGGTTCGCTGACATGCTGTCGGAGAGAATTCATAATTAGATCAATATGTTTCTTTGTTACACCTTGTACGTGAAAAAATATTGAAATCGTCCACTATCAGTGTTTTATGAGGAGTGACGAGGATATTTTTAAGTTGATCATACATGAAGAGTTCATCATGGTCGGTTGCTGTACTTGTTAAGGTCAACAAAATAGTAAAATCTTTACAGTTTTTTTGGTGTTCGATTAGGAGATGTGTATTTTCTCTGTTCCTTGCTTCGGTTCATGTTGTGGTTGCAGCTTTATTTGAATTGAATTATAGAACTGCTACCGTTCTTGATGAGTGGTGGTGTTTCGACAGTTTAGTAGCTTTCCTCTGGGAAATGCCTTTTATTTAGATTGTGTTTCGTTGTCAGCTATGATATCGTGTGATCTGGTTGACGTAATAGAATCCATATTCTGCATTTTTGGTTGAAGACTCGTATTTTGCCTAGAAATATTCCCGACTGTCTCTTATCTTGTTTTGCATCTTTACTTTCGGTCGCTGAGGATGACGTACACAAGAAGGTACTTCCGTAAGGTTATTTCTCTAATTTGCTTCAGAATATTGAGTTACACAACGGTTCTTTCACTATCATACCGGAATTGGACTATTTTTATTTGTTATTTCATTAAATTTTCTATGAACAATCTCTGTTCTA